>SJYV01011337.1:5138961-5196264 GCA_006410875.1 Neotragus pygmaeus
TTAAATAAGCAGGGTGACAACATACAGCCTTGACCTACTCCTTTCCCTATTTAGAACCAGTCTGTTGTTCCATGTCCAGCTCTAACTGTTGCTTCTTGACCTGCATACAGATTTCTCAAGAGGCTGGTTAGGTGGTCAGAAATAATTAGTTAATTGAAAATCAGGTCATACTTGAGTAGTATTGGTCCTTAATCCAGTATGATTGGTGTCCTAATCAAAAGGGGATTTGGTCACTGACATGCACACAAGGAAAACGTCACGTGAAGATTGGAGCTGAGGTGCCAGAAACCAAGGAATGGTTAGAATCTAGGAGAAAGGTCTAAGATAATTTCTTCCCTAAAACATTCAGAAGGAATATGGCCCTGTTGATCCTTGGTCTTGGACTTCTAGCCTCTAGAACTGTAAGGTAATACATTTTTGTTGTTTAAGGCATTCAGTTTGCAGTACTTAGCTATGGCAGCCCTAGCCACCAACACAGGCCTGGTAGAGAAGAGGATGTAAAAGCAACTGAAGAGACTAAATCTCACAGGTCTGGAATAATACAGTCAGATACATCTTAATCTGTGCTTTTCTCATCTTGCAAAAAGACACCAATGCTCAAATGAAAATAGTAGGCATTGACTTAGCTTGGATATTCCACATGAATGTACACATTTTATCCCCTTGATTGCACTGTGAAACTGAGTAAAGCTGGATTTCCTGATTCAGAACATGCAACTAAAATATTCTGTAGGTGAAAGAAGGGGGAAATTTTGGTAACAGATGTGATGGCTGATTCTGTCAGATCTTACCCTTGATCATTCTTTCTGCAGTATATAAAATGATTTATTGAATCACAGCAACAAAAAGATGTCTCCCTCCATCTTTGGTATTTTGATTTGAAAAATGGATTTTCAAACTGAATTTTTTATTTCTGTGAAGATTATAAAGAAACCACATAAAACATGAAAATTGTTGATATATAAAAATAAGTTAGATTTTGCTCATCTATCTACATTTTATAGCAGACAGTACTATTGTAAACTTTGGCAAATTTCATTCAGTATATAAACTTCTTACCAAGGAAAGTGAAAAGATATTACCTGCTAGATGTCTTCTACATCTTGTATACAATCCTATTAAAAAGGAACATGATTTGCTTACCTGGGACACTGAAGCTTTCAT
Source organism: Neotragus pygmaeus (assembly GCA_006410875.1). Classification (NCBI taxonomy): domain Eukaryota; kingdom Metazoa; phylum Chordata; class Mammalia; order Artiodactyla; family Bovidae; genus Neotragus; species Neotragus pygmaeus. The sequence continues at coordinate 5,140,126 of SJYV01011337.1, forward strand.
AATGAAAGTTCTTGCTCACTTTTCATTTACTCAAAACCTGAATAAACACTTAATGAGATATTTGACTTTATGGAAATGGAAGGAGATAACCTTTGTGGACAAGAGCCTACAAGTAGCTATGACTGCTGCCAGCAAATGTTGGCCTGCTCTGCAAGCATATGTTCAGAGTGTGAGGCAAGAGGAATGTCCTTTAGTTTGGAAATAGATTGAAGATGAGAATGCAGAAAAATGTTGCAGTGAAACGGATATTTATGTACTGGTTCTCCAAAATGATGATAGTTGAAGAGGCCATAAGGAGTTAGAAAATGGTGAACTATCAGTACCTGGATTGTTTGATGTTATATGCAGATTGTGAAATTGCATACAATGAAATGAGAAAACTCATACAGTGAAATGCTGGCTCAGGTTTTTGGAAATAAGACTGCCTCAGAACTCAAAAATGTTACCAGAGAAGAGTAGTTACATTAAATAGAACTTTTTTAATACCAAAACTGTAACTTACTAGAATTCATTGAGTATGCTCTAGGGTATCTTCAAATGATATGTATTTTAGACATTTTAGAAATAGATGGCATATATGATGAATTTATACATACAAATGATCTTGCAAACTGCTGGTCTACCAGAACAAGCCTGTAGCTACAAAGTGAATGGATATTGTTAGAGAGCTGGAAACTTAATTCTTATAACTCCAAAAGCCTGCTATTGTTAATAAGTAAAATTTTATGTATTTTATGCTTAAACAACTTTATTGAGAAAATATTTAGCTTGAGATCATCATATTTGGCTGATACCAGTAATGTGGACCTCTAAGAGCACAGTTACAAGTCAAAGTAAATTTTATTTAACTGTAGTTGTTTTAATCCTACAAAAAATATAGATATCCTAAAGGCTGCAGACATTTCAGAAAGGTACTATTGGAAAAGGAGATAAAGAGTGAAAATATCCTACTATGTCATGGATAAAAAGATATAATTTTTTTTATTAAATATGAGTAACAACTGTTTAGTCCTATTGTATTTGCATTCTTCTTTTAAAAAGTCTTACATTTATACTTCTGAAAACATAATATAACCTACTAAATTTCAACATCAAAGAGAAATAAAAGATCAGAAACATTATAAAAATATTATATTTTTCCACAATTTGATTTGATTAGTCCCACTATTAATTACTAGTTACTGATGTTAACTAGTTCTATTATTTAAATAAAAGCATTTACTGTAACAGAAAAGTAAATAGTACAGAATAATATAGAATCTCAAATTCACATATATTTCTGTGTTAAAGTAACAACACATGTGGATAGTTATTTCCCATGTATTGTCATTTGTTTTTCAACTGCTATGGCTGTGTCCAGTCACCTCTAAAATGTTGATCATCTTCCCCATCACCCTCCAGATGCACAGAGCTCATCTTAGCTATTGTCTTCATCTCTCTGCTGTCCTCTCTTCTTCCTCATAACCCATTTCAGTTTCACTAAGGACGGCGAGTTTGAGATAATGAAAAGTTTTAGTTTTAGATTTATCTTGGAAAAACTAATTCTTGCAATCCAGCTCTCAATTTTTAACCCCTAAAATAACTTACATAGCGAACAACTGAGACTCTTCAAATAAAAAGTCCATTCATTATCATTTTCTAAAATATTGCTTTATATTGTTCTCATTTGGAAGGCAGTGTGCTATAAAGAGTGGGAAAAATGTTTCTGAAGTTGTATATCTCATGTTTTGAGGGCATGCATGCTAAATCGTTTCAATTGTGTCTGACTCTTTTGCAAGCCTATGGACTCCAGCCTGCCATGTTCCTCTGTCCATGGGATTCTCCAGGCAAGAATAATGGAGTGGGTTGCCATGCCCTCCTCCAGGGAATCTTCCCAACTTTGAAATAAATCCATGTCCCTTATGTCTCCTGCATTGACAGGCAGGTTCTTTACCAGTAGAGCCATCTGGGAATGTTTTTGAGGGCAAGTGGAACTATTTCTTTTGGTGTATAATCATAATTCTGATTTTAATTGGAAGTGCTATAATGATTCCATTAACCTAGTAACACTTTTAAAATTACATAACATTTTTGGAATGTATACTTTTGGTTTTATTTATTAACACTATTATACTTTTCTTGTTATTAAATTAGTGGAATGTACTAAGCATTATGTTTCTAAATTCAGAAAGGTCTCCAAAGTATGTTTTAGCTATAGGATCTTCTGATTGACAAATATATTTTTCAGGTCAAATATGATAGATAAGGTTTAACATGTGTTGTTACATTTGGCAAGTGTGTGTCTGTTCATAGGCTTATATTGTTATTTAGGAAGTGAAGCACACCCTGGAGATTTTTAAGGTGTGTCTAATGGATATAAAACTACATTCATATTAGATATTTAATTGCTATAAAATTACTCAACTTTTGAAACACACATCGTTATTTCTATGGTAATTTGAGAATGCTGTTACTCATGGCTATTTGCAGAATTCATTAGTTCAGCATGAGACTACTGCTTGAAATCTGTTTTTCTGAGTGAACATTATGTACGTAAATGAACATAAGTGTGCAATATGTTGTCTTTTAAAAATACTGTATAATTCTAATGACGTTTCTAAGTTTTCATAAAGAAGATCACTTTAGCAGACTTGGTTTGTGTTTATATTGATCATTGTTTTATGCCAAGAAGCTGTTGAATGTCTCTTCAATGATTGGAGATTTTGATAAGAATGTTAACCGTGACATGATATTTTATATTTATCACCCAGAAGGATGGTGTGCTGGTGTACATTGGGAATTTCCGCCTGCTTGCAGAACTTTCCAGCCCTTTTGTGAATCAGCGGTAGGTTACTGGTATCATTATTTTCTACTTGGGTTGTCTAGTTTGGGGAAATGTTTTCCTCAAGATCCTAGCTATAAAAATGAGAATATGTGATATGAATTCTCACCATTGTACAAATGAGGAAACTGAGCCCTGGAAAGGTGAAGGAAACTTAGCCAAGATTGGTGGTGACCCTGGCTCTTGAACCCAGCTCCTTTTGTAGCATAACAATACTTTGTTTTACTGGATTTATCTTGGGTCCAGTTAATATCCCTAACACCAACTTCCTCCTGTTCCCAAATTTTGATGCCAACATTATGTTGTCCCTCTTTTAAAAGAATCTTTTAATTTTAGATTTACAGAAAAGTCATAAAAATTACACAAAAACTCCCACATACCCTTCACGTAGTTTCCCCTTTTGTTAAAATCTTACATTATCACGGAACATTTGTCAAAGCTAAGCCAGCACTGACTCATTATTACTAAGTCCACTCCAGACTGCGGGTACCCCGAGGTTTTCTGTCAGTGTCTTCCTTCTGCTCTATGAGCCAGTCCAGGCTGCTACGGTGCATTTAGTTGCCAGTCTTCCTCCCCGATCTACCGTGGTCTGTAACAGATTCTTAGTCTTTCCTTGTTTTTCATGACCTTGACATTGTTAAAGGATACTCTCCAGTTATTTTGTAGAATCCTGCAGTCTGGATTACCTGTTTTTCTCATGACTAGGCAAAGGTTATATGTTTTTGAAAGGAATCCTATAGAGGCGAAGTGCCCTTCTTGTCACTTAAAGCTGGCTTAAAACTCAATATTTGGAAAACTCAGCATTAAAAAAATGAAGATCACAGCATCCGGTCCCATCACGTCATAGCAAATAGATGGGAAAACAATGGAAACAGTAACAGACTGTATTTTGGGGGACCCCAAAATCACTGCAGATGGTGACTGCAGCCATTAAATTAAAAGACGCTTACTCCTTGGAAGAAAAACTATGACAAACCTTGATAGCATATTCAAAAGCAGAGACATTACTTTGCCAACAGAGGTCCATCTAGTCAAAGTTATGGTTTTTCCAGTAGTCACGTGCAGATGTGACAGTTGGACTCTAAAGAAAGCTGCATGCTGAAGAATTGATGCTTTTAAACTGTGATGTTGGAGAAGACTCTTGAGAGTCCCTTGGACTGCAAGGAGATCCAACCAGTCCATCCTAAAGGAGATCAGTCCTGAATACTCATTGGAAGGACTGATGCTGAAGCTGAAATGCCAATACTTTATTGTTTGATGCAAAGAACTGACTCATTTGAAAATACCCTGATGCTGGGAAAGATTGAGTGCAGGAGGAGAAGGGGATGACATGGGATGAGATGGTTGGATGGCATCACTGACTTGATGGACGTGAGTTTGAGCAAGCTCCGAGAGTTGGTGATGGACAGGGAAGCCTGGTGTGCTGCAGTCCATGGGGCCGCAAGGAGTCAGACACGACTGAACAACTGAACTGAACTGCCCTTGTCACATATCAGGAGCTGTGTGATATCCCTGTGACATCACTGGGGGTGTGAACGTCCACTGTGTGGTTGAGATGATGTTTGACAAGTTTCTCTGCTGTGAAGTTTTCCCTTTTCCTTATTCTCTTCTTTGAAAGCAAGGCATGAAGTATGTAACCCATTCTGGGGAGAAATTAAGCTCCACCTCCTGGAGGGAGGTGGTTGTCTCCCTACCTCTCATTTTGACAATGGTTTTATTATTATCATTTCTTACCATTATTGTGTCATTTAACAGGATCTGCTGTAATTTTTTCTGTGTGTTTAGCTGCTCCTTTTATTCCATACCCATGGTCCTAGTTTAGGGCCTTTAGGATCTCATGGGTGATTGATAGCATTTTAATTGACTTTCTGATTCTCCATTCACCCTCTCCAGTCCTTTCCTCATAGTGCCTCCAAATCCTCTTTCTTTTGTCCCACTTTCAGTGCCTTACTTTCTTACTAAACACTGTGTCTTCTTTAGAATCTTCTCTGAATTTTTAAAGCTCTCTGTGATGTGCTCCATGTCTCCAGCCTAATTTCTTACCACTCATTAGAGTTAGTTTTATACCTTTAAACTGTCTCATGCTCCTGTGGATTTTTCTCACTTTTCCTCCTTTATTCATATCCTCCATTTTCCCTCCATCTTTGAAAAATTTGCCTATCTTTCAAGTTTTAGGTCTAAGTCCCCAACCCAGGGAAAGCTCCCATGATTACATGTAGCTTTTTGTATCTTAGTGCAGAGATAACTCAGAGAATTGGGAGTTAAATCAGACTTGTGCATTAGGGATACAGGGATACCCTGTATCAAGCCTTACTAATAATCCCAAGGATACAAGTTATCATGAGACACTGGCAAAGCACGATCGTGTTCAGGACCATCAGCAAGGCTCCCTAAGTTTTTTTTGCATTGGGCACCTCCTGGAATAAGGTTACCTATGAGGTCTCTAGGTGATATGTATGGTTCATATTGCTGAAATAAAGTAGCTGTCTTGGTTATGAAATATCTCCATTTAATATTCAAATAGTTACATAGATTAAGTAACCTTCCCCAGGGAGGTCAGATCCCATACATCTGTACACTCTAGGTTCATTTATTATAAGCAACCCTAGACTACATCTATCCTAAAAGCATTCCAAGGATGAAGACTCTTCTGCTGCAAATACCATCATTGTGCTTACCAAGCAGTTAGCCTCATCACTTGTTTTTCTTGCCAAAGGTCGTAACCATGGTCCTTCCACACCCAAACAGGAGAAATTAGATTACATATCTGCTGCTTAAACTTTTCTTTCCCAGATTCTTATGTACTATTTTATTTTGCTTGTCAATGTTTCATATGTTTTAATTTTTATTTCTTCAAGAAGACACTAAGTTCTTTAGCCTTGGCCATCTGAAATTTTTAAAGTAAGAGTTCTGCAATTTTTAAAGACTCTGATGACGTGAAAGTATAGAGAGCAAAGAACATGTTCTTTGAAGGCAGAAGACCTGGATTCAAATCCAAGCTGCCCCACTTCCCACTGTATGTGAGTGGAAAATTATCTCATCTTTCTGGGCCTCTGTTTGTTTGTTTGTTTTCCTATAAAACAGGGATAATGATCCCTCCCTATAGGCCTCACAGCTTATCGTGAAGATTCTTTGTGGTTATATGTTTGGTTGTATATTTACTTACATGTGGAAAGCACCTGACCTAGTGCTTTTCATTCACTACATATGCAACAAGTGCTAACTGTAGTGTATATTCAGTATGCTGAAATCTGGTCAACACTGGAAGTGCATAGTTTATGCTTGCCTTCTCTACTTGGTTGTATCTTTTTTGTTCTTTAACGCATTAAAACTAGGCTTCCTCTTCCGTCATTTTGCTAGAATGATTTCCTCAGAGGTACCGATGACTTGCTTGTGCAAAATCCAGTGAGCACTGGTTGGTGCCTATCTCGTTGCATCTCTCTGTGGACTTGATACTGCTGGGCATCTCCTTCTAATGCCACAGCTCCCCTTCTCTTCCAGGACACCACACTGGTTCTTGTAGTGCTCTGATCGTCCTGTCTCCGTCTTTTCTGTAATAGACAGTTCCTTAAATGCTGGTGATCCCCAGGGCTCTCCTCTGGGCCCACTGACCTTCTCGGTGCTTTCCCCTAGTGAATTGTGCTTTCAGGGTTTCAGCTATTACCCATTTGCTCAATGTGGTGTAATGAACTATGCAAGAATTTTAGAATCATAGCAACTCAAGTTGCAGTTTAACCTTGCCACTTACTGGCTCTGACCTTGGCTAAGTTATGTAACATTCCTGTACTACAGTTGCTTTATCTATTAAAAAAAAGCGNATATCAGGAGCTGTGTGATATCCCTGTGACATCACTGGGGGTGTGAACGTCCACTGTGTGGTTGAGATGATGTTTGACAAGTTTCTCTGCTGTGAAGTTTTCCCTTTTCCTTATTCTCTTCTCTGAAAGCAAGGCATGAAGTATGTAACCCATTCTGGGGAGAAATTAAGCTCCACCTCCTGGAGGGAGGTGGTTGTCTCCCTACCTCTCATTTTGACAATGGTTTTATTATTATCATTTCTTACCATTATTGTGTCATTTAACAGGATCTGCTGTAATTTTTTCTGTGTGTTTAGCTGCTCCTTTTATTCCATACCCATGGTCCTAGTTTAGGGCCTTTAGGATCTCATGGGTGATTGATAGCATTTTAATTGACTTTCTGATTCTCCATTCACCCTCTCCAGTCCTTTCCTCATAGTGCCTCCAAATCCTCTTTCTTTTGTCCCACTTTCAGTGCCTTACTTTCTTACTAAACACTGTGTCTTCTTTAGAATCTTCTCTGAATTTTTAAAGCTCTCTGTGATGTGCTCCATGTCTCCAGCCTAATTTCTTACCACTCATTAGAGTTAGTTTTATACCTTTAAACTGTCTCATGCTCCTGTGGATTTTTCTCACTTTTCCTCCTTTATTCATATCCTCCATTTTCCCTCCATCTTTGAAAAATTTGCCTATCTTTCAAGTTTTAGGTCAAAGTCCCCAACCCAGGGAAAGCTCCCATGATTACATGTAGCTTTTTGTATCTTAGTGCAGAGATAACTCAGAGAATTGGGAGTTAAATCAGACTTGTGCATTAGGGATACAGGGATACCCTGTATCAAGCCTTACTAATAATCCCAAGGATACAAGTTATCATGAGACACTGGCAAAGCACGATCGTGTTCAGGACCATCAGCAAGGCTCCCTAAGTTTTTTTTGCATTGGGCACCTCCTGGAATAAGGTTACCTATGAGGTCTCTAGGTGATATGTATGGTTCATATTGCTGAAATAAAGTAGCTGTCTTGGTTATGAAATATCTCCATTTAATATTCAAATAGTTACATAGATTAAGTAACCTTCCCCAGGGAGGTCAGATCCCATACATCTGTACACTCTAGGTTCATTTATTATAAGCAACCCTAGACTACATCTATCCTAAAAGCATTCCAAGGATGAAGACTCTTCTGCTGCAAATACCATCATTGTGCTTACCAAGCAGTTAGCCTCATCACTTGTTTTTCTTGCCAAAGGTCGTAACCATGGTCCTTCCACACCCAAACAGGAGAAATTAGATTACATATCTGCTGCTTAAACTTTTCTTTCCCAGATTCTTATGTACTATTTTATTTTGCTTGTCAATGTTTCATATGTTTTAATTTTTATTTCTTCAAGAAGACACTAAGTTCTTTAGCCTTGGCCATCTGAAATTTTTAAAGTAAGAGTTCTGCAATTTTTAAAGACTCTGATGACGTGAAAGTATAGAGAGCAAAGAACATGTTCTTTGAAGGCAGAAGACCTGGATTCAAATCCAAGCTGCCCCACTTCCCACTGTATGTGAGTGGAAAATTATCTCATCTTTCTGGGCCTCTGTTTGTTTGTTTGTTTTCCTATAAAACAGGGATAATGATCCCTCCCTATAGGCCTCACAGCTTATCGTGAAGATTCTTTGTGGTTATATGTTTGGTTGTATATTTACTTACATGTGGAAAGCACCTGACCTAGTGCTTTTCATTCACTACATATGCAACAAGTGCTAACTGTAGTGTATATTCAGTATGCTGAAATCTGGTCAACACTGGAAGTGCATAGTTTATGCTTGCCTTCTCTACTTGGTTGTATCTTTTTTGTTCTTTAACGCATTAAAACTAGGCTTCCTCTTCCGTCATTTTGCTAGAATGATTTCCTCAGAGGTACCGATGACTTGCTTGTGCAAAATCCAGTGAGCACTGGTTGGTGCCTATCTCGTTGCATCTCTCTGTGGACTTGATACTGCTGGGCATCTCCTTCTAATGCCACAGCTCCCCTTCTCTTCCAGGACACCACACTGGTTCTTGTAGTGCTCTGATCGTCCTGTCTCCGTCTTTTCTGTAATAGACAGTTCCTTAAATGCTGGTGATCCCCAGGGCTCTCCTCTGGGCCCACTGACCTTCTCGGTGCTTTCCCCTAGTGAATTGTGCTTTCAGGGTTTCAGCTATTACCCATTTGCTCAATGTGGTGTAATGAACTATGCAAGAATTTTAGAATCATAGCAACTCAAGTTGCAGTTTAACCTTGCCACTTACTGGCTCTGACCTTGGCTAAGTTATGTAACATTCCTGTACTACAGTTGCTTTATCTATTAAAAAAAAGCGTATTTAATATTACTTACTTCTTTGCCTTGTAGTCAAGGGGTTTTCTTCTCCCAGGTGGCACATCAGAATCCACACGTCTGAAATAAAATGCAGCACATTTCCCTCTGTTCTCTTACATGCTCCTGTTCAGCCTGTGACCTGGCCATTCCCTCCGTTATCTCTGCTCAGCATGTGGGAATCATCTTTGACTGTTCCTCCCTCACCTGTGTTTGGTACATCCCAGGTCCTGCACATCACCTCCTAAGCAGTTCTTGCCTTGGCCACCTCCTCTCCATCTCTGCTGTCAGTGCCCCAGCTCCTCATCTCTTGTCTGGGCTCCTGAGCTAGCTGTTATTTTACCTGTACTGTCCAGTAGAGTAGCCACAAGCCACACATGTGACTATTTACATTTAATTAAAATGAAGTTAATTTAAAAATTCAGTTCTTCAGCATGACTTGTAACATTTCCAGTGCTTCATAGCCCTGTGTGTCTACAGAACTGAGTAGAACATCTGTGGAGCATTTCATCACTGCAGAAAGTTCCTTTGAACAGGGCTGTTTTAGACTGTAGTTGGCAAACTAAGACTTGAAGACCAAACCTGCTGCCTGTTTCTACAAATAAAGCTTTACTGGGGCACAGCCTTGTGTGTTTGTTTCCTATGGCTGCTTTCCCACGACAGCGTCCAAGTTGAGTAGTTGTAACAGATATGGTATGGCTTCCAGAGCCTCTTGCTTTGTGTTCACTCTGGCTTTTTAGGGAAGAAGTTTAATGATTGCTGCTCTAGGCTGCTGTATCTAGTCCTGTTCCCCTTTCCTTCTCTGCTGTATTATTACCTTCCAGTGACCCCCACACAAAAATGAGCACATACCCCCTGGTTAGATCCTCTGAGTGATTCCTGCTGCTTCCAGGATGAACTCTGGGCTTTGTGATGTGACGTGGAAAGCTGTGCAGGTAGAGCTGTCTTCTTTCTTTATGCCATATTCCCCTCAACCTCTTCTCTCACCCCACTGTCCCTGTGCTGGGAAGGTCTCCTGGATCCTTGCTCATCTTCACAAGTCAGCCCAAGAGTTGTACTGAGCACAAGAAATCTCATGTCTTCCAGGCTGGGTTGTGTGGCACAATAGCAACACACAGTTATAGCATTATGATTAATAAATTATTGTAAAGTAAACTTTTCTTTTTTCCTGTTCTTTACTTATCTCTGTGTTTTGTTAGGTCCACAGCCAAACTTTGTTGAATTTTGCATCATCCAGTGTCCGCCTGTTGCCTGGTACTTAGTAGCCATTTAATTGCTTTTTGAATGAATGGTTCCCAAGAGGTGATCAGTTTAGCTTTAACAATGTCTGTATCTTGAAGGTGATTCGGATTTGAGATTTTAAAGCAGGAGGAACTTATCTTTGACACTTAAAGGAACTTTAATGTGTTTTTGTTTGAAACTCTTTTTGAGAAATCATAACAGATAATATAACCTATTCTTCAATTTTATAGTAAAAAGCTATACTCTACCTTTATTTAAAATCTTTGAGTCTTGAAGAAATTAAGAATTGAGAAATGGAATTGGAATATGAGCAATAAAAGGTATAATGGAGCAGCAAGGAAATTATAATGAAATTTTCCATAGTTTGTTTTCTTTGGTTTGTGATATTTTTGTTCTTTTCATTCCTCCTGAACTCACAATATCTCTGGGACCCTGTAGGTTTCCCAAAGCGCACACTTGTGACTCTCAACTCCTAAAATTGACCAAACCAGTACCTTGTTGGTGGATAGATTCTTGGTTCCCATCCTCTTTTTGCTTTTCTTTCTCTCTGAAAGTAGCTCTGGCTCATCTTTCCAAATGTGAATTATACCCGCTAATACCTTGTTTTTGCACTGAGTGTACTTAGTACCACACAGTGCACAATTCATTGCTAGGAAACATGAAAAGTCCACATGCATTTAGAAGAACAGAGGGAGGAGGAAGTGCTAAATGAGCAAAGATAAATTTTTCTGTATGGAGTTGGGAGAGTTACAAACACATGCAGTCTACCATCTTTTCTCCTATACCCATCTGAGTAATAACTATGGATGGTGGGGAAAGACAGTGCGTTCCCACTCTACTTCCTTCCCACAAGCATGTCTTCTTGCTTCCTCCTGTTTCTCTCCCTCTCAACATCAGTACATATATTCAAAAACTGTTAGCTTATGTATGTTGGAATGAAGGAGTGTTCTGCTTAGGTAAAAAGTGGTACATTCCAAAAACATAAGGGGTTCTTCTGACATGAGGAAGAGAAAAACCATTATATAAATATTATTTTATCCTAAAAATTAATACATGAGTTCTTTCCTTTGAAAGAGACTGGCTTAAAGATCAGGCACCAGTCACATGGAGAAACTGGCTGAAGGTAAATGCGATGATTGTACAGTAAAGCCAAAGCACATGTTCTTAAAGTCCAGATTTGTAGATAATCACCTTTCCAAACAACCAAAAATTTGGAAAATGTGTAACGTGCTGGAGAACAGGAAACAGTCTAGGCTAAATACAATCTAGGAGTTATGAGACCAAAGAGAAAAGGCTAGAAATGTAGGGTTACAGGAGACCAGTTGGGTTATTGCATTCATCTAGGTAAGAGATGACCAGAAATTATAATGGTAACGGGTATAATGGAATAAGTTGGGAAAGGATTAGGAAGAATCTTGGGAGATAAGATGAATAGGGCTTGGTTCCAGACTAGGGACAGTCTAGGGTGACTCCAGGTTTCTGACCTGGCTAAGTTGATGATGATCCCATTGGTTAATATTGGAAGATTTCTGTGATGGTGGTCATGGAGGAAAGGGAGATTAGGCAAAGAGTAGGGTATTGGTTTTAGGCATGTTGGGTTTGAGGCATATTTGAGAATGTGTGATTTGTCCAGTAAGGATGCTCAGCAATAACTCAGAAATATGGAACTACAAGTAGAATATAAGAGAGAACTTGAAACCAGAGATTTGTGTCAGGGTGTTTGAGCCTTTGAGGAGGAAAATGTTTTCCTCTACTAGTTTTGGTTCTTTGGTGGATCTAATAATCAAATCGACATAAGACAGATTAACAGGAGAAAAAACAGATTTAATTACATACATGTGGGAGTCCCACAGGGCAGTGAGATCCAAGTTCAAACTGGGCAATAGAGGCTTATAAAGCTATCTTGAACTAAGGAATGCTGTAGGCATCTGTGGAGGAGTATATTCACAGGATGATAAGAGCAGATATGTGGTAATTAGATGTTTATCCTGCCATACAGATAGGTCATTCAGATGAAAAGTTATCTCTTGGTAATAGCTCTCTGTGTGGCTGGGTCACCTATCTGAATTCTCTCAGGTAGTTAAGGTAGAGGTAGGAGTTTTTCTTGAATCTGCTGGGTCTTAATTTCTTTCAGGTCTATTTTGCCTGGAGAATTCCATGGACACAGAAGCCTGGTGGGCTACAGTCATAGGGTGGCAGAGAGTCGGACACAACTGAAGCAACTTAACACACATGCACACACAAAATATTCAGCATGCCATAGTGGTGGCACATTTTGGGAAACTTGTTCTGAACCTCTTTCGGCCCCTGGGAATAGATTAAATGACCTTGGTACAGCATATGGAAGAAGTGTACTTGGGAAGCACAAAAATTTAAGGGAAAGGCAGAGGAAATAGAAACTGAAAAACTGTAGCTCTGGAATCAAGAGGAAATAGTATCATGGAAACCAGGAGAGGAGAAAGGAAATGTGATGATCGACAGTGTCATGTTACAGAAAGGTCATCTGGGATGAAGGCTGGGATGAATCCACTGTCTTGTTATGGAGCTGCCACTGGTGACCCCTGCATTCTTTTGTAGGGGAATGCAGTCATATGTACTGGGTTGTGAAGTTATAGCAAGAATGTCTGTGAATACCCTGTTGTGTCTCTTTTTAAAAGTTTAATAGGGAAGACAAGCAGAGTAGGAGAGATTTTTGGATCAGGAAGAATTGGGCATGTTGGTAAGAAAGAAGGAATCATCCTACAGATGGAGAGCTGGATGGAGCAAGAGAAAGGGGATAATTGATGGCTAAGGTTGCAGAGTGTAGGTGCAGAGCAGTTGGCCTTGGAGAGGGCAAGAGAAACCACTTCTGAATGTAGAGGAAGATCTGCCTGAAAAGATTTGAGGTCTTGAGGTCAGAGTTTGAGGAATCCATGATTGATGACTAATATCTTATTAGTAGAGGAGGCCAGCTCCTCTGGGATTGAGAGGTAAAGTTAAGTGAGGAAGGAAAGTGACTTCATTGGTGAGACAGAGGTTTGGAGGCAATTCTATGGAGAATGTCGAGTTAAGTAAAAGGAACATGAAGCAAATCTGAGGATACACTGGGTAGTTCAGATCTCTCTATATTTGTGCTATTTATCTAATGTCAGTAGTGGTGAGTAATAATAGCTATTGATTGAACTCTTTAGTTCGAGGGAGTTCTTACTACGTATAACAACTTCATTGTATAAGGGGGGTGCTGTCATTATCCACCATGATCTTTGTAGAGCAAACTGAGACGAGAGGTCAGTAACAGTTAAGACCTCACAGCAGCCGAGTGGAAGAAGGGGATTTGAGCCCAGCCTCTGACTGCAGAGTGTAGTGCCTGCCTTCCCTCTGTTTTCTGCCTAAGGAAAGCTGGCTTGATGAGAAGTTGACGACAGGCAGGTGAGTATGATGGATGAAGTGGCAAGAGCACTGAGGGTGCCAGTGTGTGTCCTGAAGGTGACTGATGCAGGTAGGAAAAGAAGTGAATCAGAGGCAGGTAGTGACAGGTTTGGGAGAGGAAGTCAATGAAGAGACTTAGATGGAATTGGATAAAATGAAATATCAGGTATTATGAATATGCTTAGAAGGGAATGAGTCAGGACTTCCCTGGTGATCCAGTGGTTAAGAGTCTGCATTCCCAAGGCACGGGGCCCAGGTTCAATCCCTGGTCAGAAAACCAGATCCCGCTTGCTACAGCTAAGAGCCTGCATGCCTCAACGAAAATCAGAGGTCCCACCTGTTGCAACTAAGACCTTGTACAGTCAAATAAATCAATATTTTTTAAAATTTTTTTAAAAAGAAGGGGATGAGTTATTTAAGGTATAGCATTTTTCATTAAAATTGAGGCTATATAGTCACAAAAATGAATGACTGAGGATCAGATGGAGAAAACCTTTGGAGTAGAGAAGGCTGGAAGATAGGAGATCTGGATAGAGTAAAAAATCATGACTTTACTGCTACAGTGACATTTTTCCTATTTGTGACGCTATTTTATTAGTTTGAGCATTGTTACCTAAATTGCTACCTTAACTTCCTTCTTCTTTCACCCAACATAGTTATAAATTGTAATATCTCTCTTATCCTACAAATTATTTCTGTTTCATATTTTAATTTCTTAGTAAAATATTTTAAGGTCTTTTTTTAAACAGTTTAATTTTTAGTTTCTAAGGTTGAGCAGTTTCTAGTTTAGTCATGACTAATTCAGTCAAATTGAACATTAAGATACATGGATATATTTTACTCCATTTTATAATTCAACCTCTAAAATATAATGAAGCAACATTAGGCAATATAGTTTCTTTAAGGAGGAAAAAGTAGAATAGAGCAAATACTGAATTTTTCAAAAACATGCTTTTTACTTGAGAATAATTTTAGACTGAATTTCAGAAAAGTTTCAAGGATGGTTCAAAGGGTTCCTATATACCCCACACTCAGATTCTCCTAGTGTTAATATTTACATTCGTATGGTACATTTGTCATAATTAGTGAACAAATATTGGTGCATTATTATTAACGAATGGACTCTTGAGAGTCCCTTGGACTGCAAGGAGATCCAACCAGTCCATTCTGAAGGAGATCAACCCTGGGATTTCTTTGGAAGGAATGATGCTAAAACTGAAACTCCAGTACTTTGGCCACCTCATGCGAAGAGTTGACTCATTGGAAAANAATCAACAGTAGAGGGAGGAGGAGGTGGGGAAGGGAGACAGAGCTCAGAGTACAGGTACCAGTTCCATCAAGGAACGGAAAGGTTAAGCCAAGAGCCTGTTGGCTCAGGTACGAGAAGAGACTTGTGAAAAGAGAACTAGAAATCATGTTTAAAAGAAGATCCCGGATGCATTAATAAGAAAAACGTTTTCTGGGAAACTAAAACTATCTCACCTAATAAAACTGTCTCAAATAATAAAAGAACTGCTAACTTGAATCGTGAGTGATGACATGCAGAACTGAGAAAGAGGAAATCATCGTGTCCCTCTTCCTGAGCGTGAGACAAGCGGGGGACGCGTTCATCGTGTCCCTCAATCTGCTGCCCGGCGGATCGGGGACAGGAGGTGCGCGAAACCCGCTTCTCAGCCCCGACTTGCCTCACGAGTGTTATAGCCGGACTTCGTGAAGCGACCACGAGCTGCCCCTTCACCCCAGGGCTCTGCAGCCCGTCAGAGGCTGCTCCCACCCACAGC
Organism: Neotragus pygmaeus; assembly: GCA_006410875.1. Classification (NCBI taxonomy): domain Eukaryota; kingdom Metazoa; phylum Chordata; class Mammalia; order Artiodactyla; family Bovidae; genus Neotragus; species Neotragus pygmaeus. The sequence goes on from SJYV01011337.1 coordinate 5,155,520, forward strand.
CACTACCAAAGCCTCCGCCTCGCCTCCTGAGGTCGTCCGCAGCTCCCGGGTGGCCAGGTTCAGGGGACACTGTCCACACTCTCCCCACCCCCGACCTCCCTGCGGTTGATCCAAGTTTCCCCAGTTTGATGCCCCTTGGTCCCTGTGGCCCTCCCTTCCTCCTGCTTCCTCTTCTCCCTCTCTTCTGTGAACCCCTCCCCATCTCCCCAGAACCCGGCAGAACCCGGCACGGCTCAGCACCCCCGCAGGTCACACAACGAGCAGGCCACTATACGGCGTCCATTTCTCCACCTGTGCCCCCCGCCAGGCCTCTCATCTCTAGCTCAGACCCGTCCTGAGCCATGGACTCGTCTGCACCAGCCGCTTCTGTGCACCAGGCCTCAGGGTGTCTGCAGGTGCAACTCCTGGGCTGGACACGCTTCCCACGCCCCTCTCCACTCAGCCATTAGCTGCCATCACCCGCACTCAACAGGTGAACCTTTCAGAGAGCCGTTCGTCCGAAATCTCCCGACTGCAACAGTTGCTGTTCAAGCTGGTGTGAGTCCAAAACCCGCCCTCTCTCCCCCTATTGCTTGAGACAAAAGACAGGCCACTCAACCAACCACACATCAGTCCAGGTCTCAGCTGCCTCCTTCAGGGCAGAGGCAGAGCAGGACAGACTCCCGGGGGCCCCCGGGCTGGGTCCTCGGCACACTGGCCCCGCAGGCAGCACCTCGTCTCCTGGCCTCAACCCACTGTCCTGGCTTTAGGAGGAGCACAGCACGAGAGTGAGAGACACCGCAAGGAGGAATGACTCCACTCACAGACAGCGGCTGTCCACAAGCCCTCCATGCTGCAGCGACTCCGCCAACTCCACGGGCCCCTGGTCTGAGGCAGATGGGGGTGCCCGCCCCTCTGCGGGAGCCCGCCCCTCTGCGGGTGCCCACCTCCCCTGTGGGAGCCCACCTCCCCTGTGGGAGCCCNTGGTGTGCTGCGATTCATGGGGTCGCAAAGAGTCGGACACAACTGAGTGACTGAACTGAACTGAACTGATGGTAGTTCAGATTTCCTTAGTTTTTACCGAACGTCATTTTTCTGTCCCAGGATTCTATCTGAGATACTACATTACATTTAGTCGTCACTTCTCCTTAGGCTCCTGGTTGTGACAGTTTCTCAGACATTCATTGTTTTTGATGACCTTGTCAGTTTTGAGAAGTCCTAGTCAGGTATTTTGTAGAATATTTCTCAATTTGGATTTGTCTGATGTTTCTCTTGGGTGATTAGATTCAGGCTGTGGGGTTTTCTGGAGGCTTCCCTGGTGGCTCATTGGTAAAGAACTCGTCTGCCAATGCAGGAGACACAGGTTCCATCCCTGGGTCAGGAAGATCCCCCAGAGAAGGGAGTGGCAACCTACTCCAGTATTCTTGCCTGAGAAATCTCATGGACAGAGGAGCCTGGCAGGCTATATAGTCCACGGTGTCATAAGAGTTGGCCACGACTTTGCAACTAAACAGCAACAATGGGGTTTTGGGAGGAAGGCCACAGAAGTAATGTGCCAGTCTCATCCCATTATGTCAGGACTACATGCATAAACCTGGTTTATCACTGTTGGTGTTTACCTTGTCCACCTGGCTGAGGCAGATTTCTCAGTTTTTAAAGTTACTATTTCTACCCCACTTGCCTTCTACACTGAACTCTCTGGAACAAAGTCATTACACATAGTCCCCTCTTGAACAGTGGAGAGTTATGCTTCATGAACTCTTTGAAGATGCGTCTACATATTTTGTTTGCAATCATTCTGTACAGAGTATTTATCTTTTCTTCCCTATTCATTCACTCATTCATTCATTTATGTTACCATGACTTCGTGGATATTTACTTTTTACTTTGAGTTTAAAACCAATACTACCTATATTTATTTTGTTCAAATTGTTATAACTTTTGCCATTGGGAGCTCTTTCAGTTGGTTTCGTAGTCCCTTTGACATAACTTCATCATTTTGTTCTTTGAACACTTACTTAGTTTCTGATACTAAAAGCAGTATTGTGGATTTTTATTGTATACTATATCCCAACCCTAGAATCTGCCTTTTCTTAAGGAGTCTTGTTTCCTTTTATTGGAGACTGGTATTAGAAACCAAAATGTGGGCCCTGGGTGTGCTCACTACTCCTGGGGAATCATTGTTCCTATGTCCTCCCAGCTGACGACTTGGAAATATACTAACCTGTATATACACACATATCTATAATTATTTCTCTCTATATATCCATCTAAATCTGTATTAAACTAAATGTAAGTCTATACTGAAGTTTCCAACTGTAATCCAGGATCATATGGATCAATCTAGCCTTTTACACTCAATTGTCTGTAATCTCCACTCCAGCAATGAGAAATCTGGTCCCTACTGCACCATCAGACAAATTTATTTGTTAAATCCCAATATACATGCATAATGTTTTCAAAATTGTTAACCTGTTCCCCCTTGAGATAATATTTTACTAGCTAGAGTACAGTCCCTATGTATAGTTTTTTTAGTCTTACAGTCTATTTTCAGAGTTACCTGGGGTGCCCTGGCAGACTTTATTTATTAATTTTTTAAAAAACTTGCATACATTCTTCATGCTGTTCTGTGAGTTTTGACAGATGCATATTGTCTTGCATCCACCACTACAGTATCATACAGAATTGTTTCACTACTCTCAAATACTGCCCATGCTTCCACCTATTCTCCTCTCTCTGAACCTCTGGCAATCACTGTTCTGTTTTGTCTTTATAGTTTTGCTTTTTCCAGAAGGTCATCTAAATGGAATCATACAATTTTCATACTGACTTTTTTGATTTAGCAATGTGCATTTAAGATTCACCTATTGTGTTACATGAATTGATAGTTTGTTCCTTTGTATCACTAAATAGTATTTTATTGTATGTATGTACTACAGTTTGCTTATTCGTTCACATACTATGTTGTGAATAATATTGTGAACCATTTATAACATTTGGTTACTTCCAGTTTTTGGCAATTATGAATATAATTGGTGTAAACACTTGCATGCAAGTTTTTGTGTGGATATATATTTTGAAATCAATTGAAAAAAACACCTAGAAGTGTGATAGTTAGATTGTGCACTATGAATATGATTAATATTTTAACTGCAATGCTATCTTACAAAGTGGCTTCCATTTTGCATTCCCACCAACAATGAATGAGTATTCCTACTGTTCCACATCCTTGCTGACAATGCATATTGTCAGATTTTTGGATTTTAGTCATTTTAATATATGTGTAGTAGTATGTCATTGTTTTAATTTACATTTTTCTAAGGACAAAAGATGTTTAACATCTTTTTAATATATTTTTTTTCCTTTTGTTTATCTTCTCTGATGACATATTTAAGATCTTTTGCCCATATTTTAATTGTTTCCCTGTTTCTGAGCTTTAAGAGTTCTATATATATATTTTAGATATAAATATTTTATCATATATGTATTTAGCAAACAATCACCCAGTGTTTGGATGTCTCTTCATTTTCTTTTAATAGTGCCTTTCACAGAGCCCATTTCTAATTTTAGCAAAGTCCAGCTTATTGATGCTTTTTTCTATGGATTGTGCTTTTGGTATTACATCTAAAATGCTATCATCAAACCCAAGGTCATGCAGATTTTTTACCATTTTTTTCCTAGAAGTTTTATAATTTTGCATTTTACTTTTAAGTCTGTGGTCCATTTCAGGTTAATTTTTGTGTAAGTTGTGAGGTCTCTGCCTAGGTTTATTTTTCTGCATGTGGCTATCCAATTGTTCCAGCACTGTTTGTTAAAAAGACTGCTTTTTCTCCATTGAATTACTTTTACACCATTGTCAAAAGCAAGTTCAGTATATTTGTGTGGGTTTATTGGTGGACTCTCTGTTCTGTTCCACTCTTCTATTTGTTCTTTTATCAATGCCATGCTGTCTTAATTATTGTAGCTTTATTGTAGTTCTTGAATCTGTCTACTTTGTTCTTTTTCAGTATTATGTTGACTATTCTAGGCCCTTCAACTTGCCATAGATTGGGTTGGCCAAAAAGTTTATTTGGGTTTTTCTATACCAGCTTAGGAAAAACCTGAACAAACTTTTTGGCCAACCCAATAAATCTTGGGCAGGGTGGGGGTGTTCTGAATTTTAAAAACTGTAAACTAGAAACCATTAATCCTCAAAGATGCAGAATAAATGAGATGTTTCTCTAATTTTTTTCCCAGGTGGTTCTTTGAGGCTCTGAAGTATCCTAAGTTTTCCAAGGCTAACGTCATCAATGGAATTCTTATGACGGTGGTATTCTTCATAGTGAGGATTGCCTCGATACCTCCTTTCTACAGCTACGTGTACTCTGTGTTTGGGACGGAAGCCTACATAAGGCTTGGATTTTTAATTCAGTTTTCCTGGATTGCTACTTGTGTGGTTTTGGATGTGATGAATGTCATGTGGATGATCAAAATTTCAAAGGGGTGCATCAAAATCATCTCTCTCTTAAGACAAGAGAAAGCCAGAAAGAGTCTTCAGAATGGAAAACTTGACTAAAAGCCGGCTATCAATAAACATACTTCATTACTACCCACATTGTATCTTCTGATAGGATAAATTATTGGCATGTTCTTGTGCTTCTTTATTAATTATACTTGGTATTCATACTTTCAGTGTCTTTTTATCTTAACCATTAGAAAAGAGAAACTAAAACAGTTTTTTTTCCTCAAGATTTATTTTCTAATTTTCTTCTGCATTATAAGCATGGATAAAATCTTAAAGATTAAAACAAAAATATATAAATATTGATCGTGAATCTTTTTGGAAATCTGGTCACTGGCATTGGTATTTTTCTCTGTGAAAAGATGACTATACTAATTTGGTGCACTTGGTTTTATGTCACTGATTTTGCTGAAAGAATGGGAACTGCCTTTAAATCTGTAAACAGCTCTCCACATTCTGATGCTTATTTCTTACTATGGCTGTCAATTCCTGGAGTAGAGTTTGATTTCCAAATTATTGAAATGCTCTTTTTCTTAGACTATTAGATGTGATGTCTTTTTCATTTCAATTTGCTATCATTTACTAATAATGAAGTATTTTGCTTATTTTAGGAACTTCTAATTAGTTTTCATGGGAAATATTTCCTACAATTTTTCTGACATCACTTTATTATATCTGTTTTTAACATTTTATCAAATTATTGCTTTTTTCTTAAATAGTAAAGCTTAAGACCAATATAATAGAGCTCCTTAAGAGATGAATTCTTCCTTCTAAATATGCATGTTCTAGATGACTAGTTAGACTAATACGAGGAGTCATTAAGAAAAAGACATAACACTGTTGTCTCTATCTGCTTCCCTTGCATTTTTTTTCTTTGAAAACTATATTATTTCTATTTGCAGAACCTTCCATAAGTTCTGAACCCAGCATCTTTTAGCACCACAGTCTTGTGCAATATATATTTATCATGCTCCTAAAGTAAGCCTCTTCTTGATGAGACCAAAACTGCAAAAACTAAATAAATAAGTCAGTATTCATATTTTACTCAAAATTTACACCCATGCTTGCTAGCATTTTGAATACTTTGAATTTCTGTCTTTCTTAAAAGACAGGCAAAAGATAGATAATTTAATCTAAGTATTCTGACTATCAATATTATTATTTTATGTGAGGATAAATGGTAGGTTTTTTTTTTTCTGTTTGTGTATGTGGGTATATGTTTGGTTTTGTTTTGGTCCTTATAACCCAAATATAAAATAACATAGTTAGCTATTATTGTCTTTATTTTTCTCAAGTACTTGACTTTAATGATCATTCTTACCTAAGGAAATACTTGAATTTAATTGAACCCAAACCAAAAGATCGAATCCATTCACTTTCTCAGTTTGAATGAGAATGTGCTACTCATTCTCGTTGCCCATGTTATGGTGACGAAGGAAGGCTAGCTGGATATTTCAGGACTTTTGATTTAATGTGATTTGATTTGACTCAGCTGTCCATTGCAGATAGGACCCGATAAGTTATAGAACATTTAAAGAAGGTAATTGAAATCTCAGTCAGTAACTAAATGATAAATTGAAATTGATTGGCTTATACCAGTGCACTTATTTTTGAAAGGCTAATGTAATGTAAAATGTAAGTATTTGTTTTCCGATTTACTAATATTACATTTGTTATTAAATTTAGTTCCTTTTACACATAAGCACTTAGACATGTATTGGTTGTTTAGAGGGAATATGAAATCATGTGGTTATATCCTGTTCCTTTCTTGCTCTTTTGCAAGAAAAATGGCTTTCACAAAGGAAAACACTTACATTAGAAAGCTATTTTGGAAATTCATTCCTTTAGAACGAAACAAAATGTGAAATAAATAATTTTGACCATTCAGATATTTCTGTGGTTTCTGAACACATATTTTAAACCCATCATCAATATGAAGAAAATATAATGCTATATAATATGTGTGAGTTTCCATATAGCAATTTCAGTTTTTATAGTTGTTATTTCATGCTTAAAACTTTATTTTTACTTTCACTAACAGCACCTTTGAGTAGTATAGCCCCACTAAGTAAGTATAATTAAAATATCAGTGTGTTGAACTAAAGTTTGTTATTCCCTTAGTCAGCAATTCTTATTTTATGCTGGCTGCATGACAGATAAAATTTAACACCCAGATTATATATCCAAAATAGATTCTATGTACTTCCTCATACAATAGATATGAAATGGAAAAGACACTATAAGCTGCCATGTTACTTTAAGTCAGATCTTTCCAGGAGCTATACTTTGCTGTTCTGTGATTTTATCCACCTGCCTAAGATACAAGTAGTTAAAGACAGAACATTTCATTTATTAAATAATGAAATTTTCATTTATTAAATGACAAACTTTTGCTAGACATTTTACATATTAAATATTTTGACTACATGGATTAATTTAAATGATTCTGTTGATATTAGACATTCTGATATTAAACAACTGTTAAAATNAACATTTCATTTATTAAATAATGAAGTTTTCATTTATTAAATGACAAACTTTTGCTAGACATTTTACATATTAAATATTTTGACTACATGGATTAATTTAAATGATTCTGTTGATATTAGACATTCTGATATTAAACAACTGTTAAAATATTTATAGAAAATGAAAGCAAATTGGTATAAATTTTTAAGCAACTCTATTTTTGTAGAAAACCGTTAGTGACAACCTGTAACTATATAAATGTTCTCTGAACATGTAGTACTCTAGAAAATAAAAAATTCATTCAAAATTTTGAATATTAATGAAAATCAACTAAATATCATGCAAGATCATAAACTCTGCATTAAATATTTTTTGAGAGAATTTTAAAACTATGAGCTTGAGTTTATAGAGTCTGTATTATTGTGTCTAAAACCTTTTTACCGAGTATCATTTGCATTTATTTAAATCTCAGTATGAATCTGAGTGCAGAGAAATGAACTCCTGCTTAAATTGTGTCTTGATATATCATAGTAAGTTGAAATGCAATATTTATTCCAACTGTTCAGTTTTGTTATTTTATAGAGTAGTCTTTGTTCAGAGAAATGATGTTTTTATCATTCCTAAGGGTGGCTCATATACTGTGGATGACCCAGTACTGTTGTAAAGGTCTAGTTTTAAAAACTGCATAATTTATAGGTGTTTGAATCAAACTCTTTTCTAAATTTTAATGACCTATTTGACTCAAATCAAAATTTTGCTGAAAGTATCAGTTTTTAAATTATATATTTTCTCTGAGGTGCACTAGTCACTAGTCCCTGTATTGTTGGGTACACCAACATTGTAATCATGTGTTTAGAAATATTCTTTTCATGGAGATATATAGGTGGGAAAGTATGTTGTAATATTCATGCTTGTTCTTCATTTTTAAGGAAAATAAACATGTTCCAAAAGACACTATTAAAATAAGTGTTTGAATAAATTTCAGTTTCTGGGTTTCTCTTCACTCCCAATATGTAAATATACATTTCAATTGGCTTTAAGTGGTTTAATCTGTTAAATGAAATTTGAAAGTCCGTGTCATTGTTGACATCATCAGTTATACTTCATAAAAAATTATGTATTTATGTGTTTTGGATTCTATAAGAAGCAAGCTGGTATAATTTTATCATAATGTGGCAGAGTGTATCTCAAAAGGTGCAAACCAGTATAGCCCGGAGAGCCTCCTGTGATGAGAGGCCCCGGGTGCACACATACCTTCCTAGCCTTAACCACAGCTGGTTAATGACAGACACACTAAAGGTACTGAAAGCAAATTCTGACATAAAATGTGTGATATGAGTGAGGACAAGGAAAAGCCAGCAGGACCTAAGGTTGGAGGAGATAGTATGACTGCTTTGCCCTTAAAAGCCATGATGTTCCTCCCTCAATCCAAAAGTTTTCTCTCTGAATCTTTTGAGCCCTTCCATCTCATCAGCACCTCCCTCCTTTATGCCATCTTTCTATGTCAACTTTTGAGGCCTCCCCAGCTGGCGCCAGAAGTGAAGAACCTACATGCAAAGGCAGGAGATGTAGGAGACATGGGTTCCTTCGCTTGGTGGGGAAGATCCCCTGGAGGAGGGCATGGCAATCCACTCCAGTATTCTTGCCTGGAGAATCCCATGGACAGAGAAGCCTGGAGGGTTACAGTGTATAGGGTCACAAAGAGTCAGACATTACAGAAGCANGAAGATCCCCTGGAGGAGGGCATGGCAATCCACTCCAGTATTCTTGCCTGGAGAATCCCATGGACAGAGAAGCCTGGAGGGTTACAGTGTATAGGGTCACAAAGAGTCAGACATTACAGAAGCAAATTAACATGTGTGCAAATGTGTAAGGTTCCCAGCCCCTTGTGGCAAATTTTGACGTTAATTAGTATGTTCTTTCACTGGGGGGAAAAAAATCATTGCTGCAAGTTTCAGTAATGAACAGACAAGCCATAATTTATTAAGAGGCTACAGGAAGCCATTTAACATTTAATAATACTTATTTATAACACCAAGCAAGGTTTTATTGAGAAACATCTTTAGGTGTCTTTTCCTTAAACTGGTTTAGCAATAAGAGCTTTATAACATGTTTCAGCTAGGGATTCATTGCAGGTGTGTAAATTACCTAAATATTCTTCTTTAGACCCTCTGACAGGCGAGGGAGGAACTGAGGTGGTTCTGTGTTATGAGGATGTTATGAGGAGGGTGTGCTGATATGTCACAACATTATTGAGTCTTGCTCTTTAATCAGGCAAATGTAGTCACAGTCCTGCTTCCTTCAAAAGTGAATTACTTAGGGTGTTTTCCAAAGTACAACACCGAAGGATTTGAGCCCTGTCTCTTTTTAGCCCAGACCTCAAACTTTGTAAGGTCATACCTTTCTTGGAAGATATTTTGGCAGTGAAACTAAAGATTAGTTTGTTTGCATAGGAAGTGTTTACACTGATTCCCACCAAGGAGTAGACATTTTAAAAATCTTAAAGATAAAAATACCTCTGGCTGAAAACTCGTTAATTGTCATCTGCATGTTTTTTCTTTTATATCTTTATGTAATTCTTGCTGTAATTAAGTATGCATTAAGGTATTTGCTACTTGTTGGTTAATGAAGCATAAAGAATTTAACTAAATAAAATGTGCTATGTATTTTTCTGTTTCTTGCTTGGTTTGCTTCTAGGATGATTATGTCTACTTTTTACTCAAGGACTTTTTGCACAGATAATACTCTCTTACTAATGTGTAACTGGGATGAATTATGAGAATATTTTGGCAATTATTTGATTTCATAATAATAATTTTTAGACATTTAATTTGAAGAAGTTACTTGAAAACTTCAGTAGATGTGACATCTATTGTGATATACAATTTTTCTCTGAGAATATATCACATTAATATTTAATTGTCAAAGATTTTAGAAGTCTTTCAAAATATGTTTATTAACATTTTGAGAACACACCTTCTAATGTATTTCCATAAGGCTGAAGAACTTTTATTTACAGAATATAAGACTTGGTAATTTACAAATCAATGTTACTCAGATTTATCAGCAATTAAAATAGCAATTTAGTGTTCTTTTTTGTTTCTGGTTGTGCTTTAGAGGGGTTTCTGGACATCTTTGTGTATTTCCCTTAAAAATTTGAAATGTTTGTATACTTAGTATGTGTGCCAGTTTAAAGTAAATATATGCAAGTTATAAGCAATAATCTGCATGTTATACAGGGTTGGCATTTCTTTGTCATGGCAATTTTATTATTTTAAGGATGTATAAAATCAATATGCTTATCAATATTTATATATAAATCACCCCTCTTCCCCAGTAAAAAAGTTGGGATTTTCTTGTGGTAGAACACTAATATAATGTGGTGCAAAGCTTTGTATTTTGTGAAAAAAATAAATAAATAAAATCACAGTTATTTAGTGGAAAAGTTTGAATCTGTAAGGTGTACACTTGAACAATAATTAATGGATGATAAAATGACTTTTTTCACATGCCATCATCTCTAAGATGCTTATAGAGCTTGTTCCTCCCCATCTCTCCCCACGGTCCCAGCACATCAGAAGATGCAGCAAACATTTCAGTCCTGCTTGCTAATGGAAAAGATGGTGCTATCTAATCAATAGGCTTTTTTAGATTAAGTAAAACTTTGACAGTTATTTTTTTCATCTCCTTTTNGACAAGCCATAATTTATTAAGAGGCTACAGGAAGCCATTTAACATTTAATAATACTTATTTATAACACCAAGCAAGGTTTTATTGAGAAACATCTTTAGGTGTCTTTTCCTTAAACTGGTTTAGCAATAAGAGCTTTATAACATGTTTCAGCTAGGGATTCATTGCAGGTGTGTAAATTACCTAAATATTCTTCTTTAGACCCTCTGACAGGCGAGGGAGGAACTGAGGTGGTTCTGTGTTATGAGGATGTTATGAGGAGGGTGTGCTGATATGTCACAACATTATTGAGTCTTGCTCTTTAATCAGGCAAATGTAGTCACAGTCCTGCTTCCTTCAAAAGTGAATTACTTAGGGTGTTTTCCAAAGTACAACACCGAAGGATTTGAGCCCTGTCTCTTTTTAGCCCAGACCTCAAACTTTGTAAGGTCATACCTTTCTTGGAAGATATTTTGGCAGTGAAACTAAAGATTAGTTTGTTTGCATAGGAAGTGTTTACACTGATTCCCACCAAGGAGTAGACATTTTAAAAATCTTAAAGATAAAAATACCTCTGGCTGAAAACTCGTTAATTGTCATCTGCATGTTTTTTCTTTTATATCTTTATGTAATTCTTGCTGTAATTAAGTATGCATTAAGGTATTTGCTACTTGTTGGTTAATGAAGCATAAAGAATTTAACTAAATAAAATGTGCTATGTATTTTTCTGTTTCTTGCTTGGTTTGCTTCTAGGATGATTATGTCTACTTTTTACTCAAGGACTTTTTGCACAGATAATACTCTCTTACTAATGTGTAACTGGGATGAATTATGAGAATATTTTGGCAATTATTTGATTTCATAATAATAATTTTTAGACATTTAATTTGAAGAAGTTACTTGAAAACTTCAGTAGATGTGACATCTATTGTGATATACAATTTTTCTCTGAGAATATATCACATTAATATTTAATTGTCAAAGATTTTAGAAGTCTTTCAAAATATGTTTATTAACATTTTGAGAACACACCTTCTAATGTATTTCCATAAGGCTGAAGAACTTTTATTTACAGAATATAAGACTTGGTAATTTACAAATCAATGTTACTCAGATTTATCAGCAATTAAAATAGCAATTTAGTGTTCTTTTTTGTTTCTGGTTGTGCTTTAGAGGGGTTTCTGGACATCTTTGTGTATTTCCCTTAAAAATTTGAAATGTTTGTATACTTAGTATGTGTGCCAGTTTAAAGTAAATATATGCAAGTTATAAGCAATAATCTGCATGTTATACAGGGTTGGCATTTCTTTGTCATGGCAATTTTATTATTTTAAGGATGTATAAAATCAATATGCTTATCAATATTTATATATAAATCACCCCTCTTCCCCAGTAAAAAAGTTGGGATTTTCTTGTGGTAGAACACTAATATAATGTGGTGCAAAGCTTTGTATTTTGTGAAAAAAATAAATAAATAAAATCACAGTTATTTAGTGGAAAAGTTTGAATCTGTAAGGTGTACACTTGAACAATAATTAATGGATGATAAAATGACTTTTTTCACATGCCATCATCTCTAAGATGCTTATAGAGCTTGTTCCTCCCCATCTCTCCCCACGGTCCCAGCACATCAGAAGATGCAGCAAACATTTCAGTCCTGCTTGCTAATGGAAAAGATGGTGCTATCTAATCAATAGGCTTTTTTAGATTAAGTAAAACTTTGACAGTTATTTTTTTCATCTCCTTTTATTTGTCCCTGAGGCCTCTCATGTGGTCTTTAGTGTTTTTTGTGTTTTTTTTTTTTTTTTTTTTTTGCCAAATGTCTTGGCTGAAATTCCTACCTTCTCAAATTGCCCATGGTCTTAATCTTGCATTTTACTCCAAGAATATCCAGTAGATCGGGAAGTAGAGCACTAATTGAAGAGAATACTGAAGTGGCTTGGCCTTTGGAGAGTAGCATGAGTCATGCTTCAGAACATGCCTAAAATGTTGTGTCAAGATTGGCAAAGGAACAGCTGAATTTCAAAATTAAAATAGTAGGCACAGCTGTCAGTGGAGGCAGGCCACAGGTAAAATTCCAAGGATTCGGATGTCCTCTTAAACGAATGTAAATGGACTTGCTCTCCCATTCCTCAGGCCATCTCAGAGATGAGTCACCCTTTATTCTCCTATTTTCTGATCTTCATCAAAGCCTCTTTACTACTTTCCCTTCCTTTCAGTGGCCATTATACGTGCACAGAGTAAGTGATGATGGCAGGTTTGCAACTTTTGCCCCTCTGAGTAACTGATCATCTGACAGTTGGTCCATAGCAGATGTGATGGATGAGCAGGGAGAGTGTGGAGTCATGGGAATGATGATGGCTTTTGGTAATGATAGGTCAGGACTTGGGGTCTCTTGCAGGCTCAGGCAACCCACCAGGGCCACTGCTCCACAAAGGCCACCCCTTCATTCCAGGCTCCACAGTGAGGCATCTGATTGTTGGCAGTGGGTGAAACACTGCTAAGATATGTTCTCGTGTATGTACACAAATGCGCATGCATGCACACACACAAATACATACACACACAATATCCCTATGTATATAAACAGGCATCTAAAATGAATAATGTGCACATTACCTTTAAATACAGAAAAGATGTAAAAATTCTTACACCATTTATAGGAACTTCACTATATTCATTTTTCTTGATAATATCCGTGGCACCCTATACAATGGACACATACATAGCATTTTCTTTATTCTTTTTATTCTCTGAAATCCTTTCTCCTTCCTTGTCTGTGTCATTCTTTTCAAATTTTCATCTGTCCTCAGTAGAAGTGCAGCCCTTCATTCCTATGACTTTTCCTTTCTCCCCACAAGTCCCCTTCTTTGAAAATTCTGCAAAGGAAATTTTGGGAGTGGTATAACCAAACATGTGGTAAAATGATAAGACGAGATGTGGCAGTAAAATTTGGCTGGAGATAGATGAAAAGAGGAAGGAGCTGTCTGGCTGGGATGAGGAGTACCTAGGAGCATTGTGCCAGAAGCAGCCATAGGCTCCTCAGGCAGAAGAGGATGCACAGGCTGGAGACGAAGACTCTCATTTGGGAGGAGCATCAAGGGACATCTATCAGGTGATCAGTTACTCACAGGGGCAAAAATTGCAAACCTGCCATCATCACTTACTCTGTGCATGTATAAGGGCCACCAAACAGAACCATCTCAGCCAAGTGCATTCACCTTGCTGGTGTTTGGTTTTTTATCTGTAAAGTGAGGAGATAAACTGGGTGAATTGAAGGCCCCTTTTCAAATTTCAAATTTAGATTTCATCATTCTGTGATAATGGTAATTAGAATCAGGGTTAGGGTTTAGCCCTGGGTGCAGCAGACTAGCAGACTACAGTTCTAGTATATTGGTTTGAGTTGTGTATGTTTTTGGAGGCAACTTAAATAGCAATTTTAATTGTGATTGCATGCCCTTGAGTGAGGCCCCTTGTTTATGACTCCATCTTCCTCACTTGCAGAGGAGATGGTATCACTTGCAGTTGATGAACCTAGCCAAAAAGACCGAATATAATATTTGCTGAGTGCTTCAACATATTTAGGGGAAAGAGATAAAGTTTTAATGATATTCTTTCCCTCTATATTTGAAGCCAGTTTGATTTTTTAATGCTCTTCCTAATGTTAACCTTTGGAAGATGTAAGTATCTTGATCATGGTATCCCAAATACAGAATCAATTTTCATTGTTTCCCACAATAAAAATATCATCAGAAAGGAAAATAGGTGACTAATGAAAATGTAAATAACAATTATTTATTCCTCTTTCCCAAAACAAAAATATCTGAAAATCTGAATCCTTCAATTATTTTGGGAAGCCATTTACCATTAATGGGTCATTTCCCTTGATTTACTAAATATTGAGTAATCAGACTTTCCACAAGATTTCTGTTTTCTTAGTGACCCTAAATATGGGCTTGTTTGGTGGGCTTTGTGCACAGGCCAGGATGAAATGGGGTAAGGCAATTATGCTGACAGTACTTACTGTCTGTGACTTGGTTGTGTGGTATACTTGTTTCCTACAACTTGATTGGACTTATCTGACTGGTGATAGAATTATCTATAGTAAAAATCCACTCCAAATTTCCACAATCAGTGGATGGACTCTCTAAGACACTATATCATTAAGTAATGGTACTGCTCTAGGGGAAAGTCTGAATGATTCCTTAGCATTGTAATGAGCAAAAATAAATACTAATTAGGATTTATATTCTAAAGAATTGAACATGGATGTGACAGTATGTTAGTTTTTTCCTTTAAAAATGACTGAAAGGAAAGCTTTTATAACTTGGAACCACTCTATTTTAGACAGGAATCTAAGCTTTTAATGAAAAATGTGAAACCAGAATGAAGGTGTCTACACTCCATTATCTATCCCTCTTATGACTCTCCAGTTGTTATTCTCAACTCTTAAGTATCTTTGTCCTGGTTCTGACCAAATATATACATTTTCTGTGCTTAACCAGGGTACCAGAGACCTGCTGGAAAATCATTCAACCCCGTGTAATTGGAGCCACTACGAATTCAAAATCTTGGTCATTCACTTATAACAATTTACTCTCTAGGTGCCAGGCACCATGCAAGGCAGAAGGTGAACAACACTGTTGGGAGCCTTGCCCCCAGGGAACTGGATGGGAATAGAAAGGTAAGGAACAGGAAAGCATATGGTATGTCAAGCGACTCAAGCATGCCTCCTCTGATCCCAGATCTAGCTGAGTGTTTCATACACATTGACTCACTCAATCAAAAGACATTTCATCAGCACTTACTATGTACCAAGATTTATTTTAGGCTCTGGAGATACACTGGTGAAAAAAGGCATACCTGAAAGCCTCTGTTCCCTTGAAAGTGAAAGTTTTAGTCACTCAAGTTGTGTTTGACTCTGTAATCCCATGGACTGTAGCCTGCCAGGCTCCTCTGTTGATGGAATTCTCCAGGCAAGAATACCGGAGTGGGTAGCCATTCCCTTCTCCAGGATTCTTCCCTGACCCAGGCATCAAACCTAGGTCTCCCACATTGCTGGCAGATTCTTTACTATCTAGGCACCCCCATCATACATTCTAGGAATTAGAAAATGGCAGTTAGAAAATAAGTCTGAAGAAAAGAAATAAATATACAAGGTAATTTCAGCTAGTCATAAATGCTTGTTGTTCAGTTAGTCATATCTGACTATTTGTGACCCCATGAACTGCAGCACACCAAACTTCCCCGTCCTTCACTATCTCCTGCAATTCGCTCAAACTCATGTCCACTGAGTCAATCCAACCATCTCATCCTCTTCTTTTCCCCTCAATCTTTCCCAAACTTGCTCAGTCACAGAAAACTAACCAAACTGATCACATGGACCACAGCCTTGTCTAACTGAGTGAAACTAAAAGCCACGCCATGTGGGGCCACCCAAGACAGATGGGTCATGATAGAGAGTTTGGATAAAACATGGTCCACTGGAGAAAGTATGGCATACAACTTCAGTATTCTTGCCTTGAGAACCCCATGAACAGTTCAGTTCAATCACTCAGTTATGTCAGATCCTTTACGACCCCATGAGCTGCAGCATGCCAGGCCTCCCAGTCCAACACCAACTTCTGGAGCCCACCCAAACTCATGTCCATTGAGTCAGTGATGCGATCCAACCATCTCATCCTCTGTCATCCCCTTCCCCTCCAGCCCTCAATCTTTCCCAGCATCAGGGACTTTTCAAATGAGTCAGCTCTTCGCATCAGGTGGCCAAAGTATTGGAGTTTCAGCTTCAACATCAAACCTTCCAATGAACACCCAGGACTGTTCTCCTTTAGGATGGACTAATTGGATCTCCTTGCAGTCCAAGGGACTCTCAAGAGTCTTCTCCAACACCACAGTTCAAAAGAATCAATTCTTTGGCGCTCAGCTTTCTTTATAGTCCGACTCTCACATCCATATATGACTACTCGAAAAGCCATAGCCTTGACTACTTTTCCTTTGTTGGAAAAGTAAGGTCTCTGCTTTTTAATATGCTGTCTAGGTTGATCATAACTTTCCTTTCAAGGAGTAAGCATCTTTTAATTTCATGGCTGCAATCACCATCTACAGTGATTTTGGAGTCCCCCAAATAAAGTCTGACACTGTTTCCCCATCTATTTCAATGAAGTGATGGGACCAGATGCCATGATCTTAGTTTTCTGAATGTTGAGCTTTAAGCCAAATATTTCACTCTTCCCTTTCACTTTCATCAAGAGGCTCTTTAGTTTCTCTTCACTTTCTGCCATAAGGGTGATGTCATCTGCATATCTGAGGTTACTGATATTTCTCCCAGCAATCACGATTCCAGCTTGTGCTTCTTCTAGCCCAGTGTTTCTCATGATGTACTCTGCATATAACTTAAATAAGCAGGGTGACAATATACAGCCTTGACGTATTCCTTTTCCTGTACTCCATGAACAGTGCAAAAAGGCAAATAGATAGGACACTGAAAGATGAACTCCATGGGTTGGTAGGTGCCCAACAGGCTTCTGGGGATCAGTGGAGAAAACTTCAGAAAGAAGGGTATGACTGGTGATGGAAGTAAAGTCAAATATGCTGGAAAGAGTAATACTGCATAAGAATCTGTAATGTTAGGTCCATAAATGAAGACAAATTGAAAGTGGTCAAACAGAAGATGGCAAGAGTGAACATCAACATTTTAGGAATCAGTGAACTAAAATGGACTGGAATGGGTGAATTTAACTCAGATGACCATTATATCTACTCCTGTGGACAAGAATCCCTTAGAAGAAATGGAGTAGCCATCATAGTCAACAAGAGTCTGAAATGCAGTACTTGGATGCCATCTCAAAAACGACAGAATGATCTCTGTCCATTTCCAAGGCAAACCATTCAATATCACAGTAATCCAAGTCTATGTCCTGACCAGTAATGGTGAAGAAGTTGAAGTTGAAAGGTTCAATGAAGACCTACAAGACATTCTAGAACTAACACTCAAAAAAGATGTCCTTTTCATTATAGGTGACTGGAATGCAAAAATAGGAAGTCAAGAAATACTTGGAGTAACAGGCAAATTTGGCCTTGGGGTACAGAATGAAGCAGGGCAAAGGCTAATAGAGTTTTGCCAAGAGAATGCACTGGTCATAGGAAACACCTTCTTCCAACAACACAAGAGAAGATGTTCCACATGGGCATCACCAGATGGTCAATATTGAAATCAGATTGATTATGTTCTTTGCAGCCAAAGATGGAGAAGCTCTATACAGTCATCAAAAACAAGACTGGGAGCTGACTGTGACTCAGATCATGAATTCCTTATTTGCCAAATTCAGACTTCAACTGAAGAAAGTGGGGAAAACCACTAGACCATTCAGATATGACCTAAATCAAATCCCTTATGATTATATGGTGGAAGTGACAAATAGATTCAAGGAATTAGATCCGATAGACAGACAGCCTGAAGAACTATTGACAGAAGTTTGTGATATTGTACAGGAGGCAATGATCAAGACCATCCCAAGAAAAAGAAATGCAAAAAGGCAAAATGGTTTTCTGAAGAGGCCTTAGAAATGGCTGAGAAAAGAAAAGACTCCAAAGTCAAAGGAGAAAAGGAAAGATATACCCATTTGAATGCAGAGTTCCAAAGAATAGCAAGGAGAGATAAAGCCTTCCTCAGAGATCAATGCAAAGAAATAGAGGAAGACAACAGAATGGGAAAGACTAGAGATATCTTCAAGAAAATTAGAGATACCACGGGAACATTTCATGCAAAGATGGGCACAATAAAAGACAGAAATGATATGGACCTAACAGAAGCAGAAGATATTAAGAAGAGGTGGCAAGAATACACAGAAAAACTATATAAAAATATCTTCATGACCCAGATAACCATGATGGTGTGAGCGCTCACCTAGAGTGTGCTGGAACGTGAAGTCAAGTGGGCCTTAGAGAGCATCACTACGAACAAAGCTAGTGGTGGTGATGGGATTCCAGTTGAACTATTTCAAATCCTAAAAGATTATGCTGTGAAAGTGCTGCACTCAATATGGCAGCAAATTGGGGAAACTCAGCAGTGGCCACAGGACTGGAAAAGATCAGTTTTCCTTCCAATCCCCAAGAAAGGCAATGCCAAAGAATGTTCAAACTACCGCATAATTGCACTCATCTCACATGCTAGTAAAGTAATGCTCAAAATTCTCCAAGCCAGCCTTCAACAGTACATGAACCGTGAAATTCCAGATGTTCAAGCCAGATTTAGAAAAGACAGAGGAACCAGAGATCCAATTGCCAATATCCATTGGATCATCAAAAAAGCAAGAGAGTTTCAGGAAAACATCTATTTCTGCCTTATGACTATGCCAAAGCCTTTGAATGTGTGGATCACAATAAACTGTGGAAAATTCTTCAAGAGATGGGAATACCAGACCATCTGACATGCCTCTTGAGAAATCTGTATTCAGGTCAAGAAGCAATAGTTAGAACTGTACATGGAACAACAGACTGGTTCCAAATCAGGAAAGGAGTACATCAAGGCTGTATTGTGTCACCTTGCTTATTTAAGTTATATTCAGGGTACATCATGCCAGGTTGGTTGAAGCACAAGCTGGAATCAGGATTTCTGGGTGAAACATCAATAACCTCTGATATGCAGATAACACCATCTTTATGGCAGAAAGTGAAGAAGAACTAAAGAGCCTCTCGATGAAAGTGAAAGAAGAAATTGAAAAAGTTGACTTAAAGCTCAACATTCTGAAAACTAAGATCATGGCATCTAGTCCCATCACTTCATGGCAAATAGATGGAGAAACAGTGGAAACAGTGACAGACTTTATTTTGGGGGGCTCCGAAATCACCGTAGATGCTGATTGCAGCCATGAAATTAAAAGATGTTTGCTCCTTGGAAGGAAAGCTATGNTGTGATCCACACAGTCAAAGGCTTTGGTATAGTCAATAAAGCGGAAATAGATGTTTTTCTGGAACTCTCTTGCTTTTTCAATCATCCAGTGGATGTTGGCAGTTTGATCTCTGGTTCCTCTGCCTTTTCTAAAACCATAAATCTAAACCATAGGGTAAGGAGACATGACAACTAAATATGTGGTATCCTAGATGGCAGGCTTCCCAGGTGGCTTAATGATAAAGAATCTACCTGATAAGAAGGAGAGGTGGGTTTAATCCTTAGGTTGGGAAGATCCCCTGGAGAAAGAAGTGGCAACCCACTCCAATATTCTTGTTTGGCAAATCTCATAGACAGAGGAGCCTGGTGGGCTACAGTCTATGAGGTGCCAGAGAGTCAGACACAACTTAGCGACTAAGCAACCAAGAGTATTGAGTAAAACCATAGCTGCAGGGCCTCCAGTGTCACATGGCTGCTCCTTACTTAGCAGGGAGAAGACATGAGGATGTAGGGACTGCTTCGTGCATTCATTCATCTAAGTCACTGAGAGCCTGCTGAGTACCGGAGATTATTCAGGAGATGGGGAAGAGGCAGCAGAGTTGCTCAAACTCTACCCTCCATGAGCTGATGTTGTAAATGTCTTCCAATTGAGGTCATAGGGTAAAAGGACATTGAGTGTCTCCTTACTTCAGTGAAGTGATGAGGGCAAGCTGTAGTGGGGAATGGAAGCCGAACATAATTTTAGAGGGTTGGTGTTGTAGGCTGACTAATGGTCCCCTAAAGATGTCCACATCCTAATTGCCAGAATCTGTGAATGTGTTGCCTTAAATAGCAAAAGGGACTTTGCAAGTGTGATTATCCAGATGGACCCAGTGTAATCACAGAAGTCCTTATAATGAAGGGAAAGGGAGGCATGAGAATCAGAGGAGAATGGACAAGAGATATAGCTGGCAGTGATGGGCTCACAGACTGGAGACCAAGAGATAAGGAAAGTAGGCAAACTCTTTCCTGGAAAAGGCAAGAAACAGACCTCCAGGGAGTCTCCAGAAGGAAGGTAGGCATGCCAATGCTTTCATTTTAGCTCTTTAAGACACATTCTGGACTGACCTCAGGACTAAAAGAGAACAAATTGTGTTGCTTTAAGCCACTGAATTTGAGGTGATTTGTTACAGCAGCAATAGAAACCAATAAACGTGCTAAACTGGCTATATAGAGACTATTTTATTTTAAAAAGATTATTTATAAACAGAAAAGTTATTAAGATTATAGACTGTAAGGTTAAGACTGTTAGACTCTAAGGTTTATTTTTGCTCTATCTATTTCAATAATCTCGTTTTTTTAAAGGAAAATACTGATGAGAAAAAGTATTGCCAAGCTGTTCCTTATTCAAACTGATTATTAGAACTTTTGATTAGAAGCTATAATGCAGCAGCAGGATTCATAATAGCCTCAAACTGAAAATAACCCAAATGTAAACAATGATAGAATGGAGAATGGCTATATAATCCCACAATGAAATACCATATGGCAATGAGAATGTTTGAATCACAACTATAACTAACTAAGGATGAATTGCATGAATTTATTTTTGAGCAAAAGAAAGTTCAATACAAAAAGTCAGTGCTACATGATTCTAATCACCTAAAGTTCAAAACAGGTAAAACTAATCTATGATGTTAAAAGTTACTTCGGAGAGGGAGGAGAGTAATACTGAGGAAGGGCAGGATGGAGGCTTCTGTGGAGCTGGCCTTGTTCTGTTGCTTGATTTCAGGGCTGGTCAAATGGGTGAGTTCACGTTGTGAAACTCATGTGGTTTGGACAAACTTCTGTATGCTGTACATCAGTGAAAAACTTACTTAAAATAAAACTTATGAATGTATGGCCCCAAGAGTTGTTTTTAAGCATAGTTTGATTTAAATACTAAGAGCTCTTAGCAGGAAAATAATGAGCACCCTCCACCCACCCCGTTGGTCTCTTCTTGGATCCATTACCCTAAAGCAAAGCCTACAACCTNAACCATAAATCTAAACCATAGGGTAAGGAGACATGACAACTAAATATGTGGTATCCTAGATGGCAGGCTTCCCAGGTGGCTTAATGATAAAGAATCTACCTGATAAGAAGGAGAGGTGGGTTTAATCCTTAGGTTGGGAAGATCCCCTGGAGAAAGAAGTGGCAACCCACTCCAATATTCTTGTTTGGCAAATCTCATAGACAGAGGAGCCTGGTGGGCTACAGTCTATGAGGTGCCAGAGAGTCAGACACAACTTAGCGACTAAGCAACCAAGAGTATTGAGTAAAACCATAGCTGCAGGGCCTCCAGTGTCACATGGCTGCTCCTTACTTAGCAGGGAGAAGACATGAGGATGTAGGGACTGCTTCGTGCATTCATTCATCTAAGTCACTGAGAGCCTGCTGAGTACCGGAGATTATTCAGGAGATGGGGAAGAGGCAGCAGAGTTGCTCAAACTCTACCCTCCATGAGCTGATGTTGTAAATGTCTTCCAATTGAGGTCATAGGGTAAAAGGACATTGAGTGTCTCCTTACTTCAGTGAAGTGATGAGGGCAAGCTGTAGTGGGGAATGGAAGCCGAACATAATTTTAGAGGGTTGGTGTTGTAGGCTGACTAATGGTCCCCTAAAGATGTCCACATCCTAATTGCCAGAATCTGTGAATGTGTTGCCTTAAATAGCAAAAGGGACTTTGCAAGTGTGATTATCCAGATGGACCCAGTGTAATCACAGAAGTCCTTATAATGAAGGGAAAGGGAGGCATGAGAATCAGAGGAGAATGGACAAGAGATATAGCTGGCAGTGATGGGCTCACAGACTGGAGAC
The DNA here is from genome assembly GCA_006410875.1 of Neotragus pygmaeus. Taxonomy (NCBI): domain Eukaryota; kingdom Metazoa; phylum Chordata; class Mammalia; order Artiodactyla; family Bovidae; genus Neotragus; species Neotragus pygmaeus. The sequence goes on from SJYV01011337.1 coordinate 5,177,870, forward strand.
CAAGAGATAAGGAAAGTAGGCAAACTCTTTCCTGGAAAAGGCAAGAAACAGACCTCCAGGGAGTCTCCAGAAGGAAGGTAGGCATGCCAATGCTTTCATTTTAGCTCTTTAAGACACATTCTGGACTGACCTCAGGACTAAAAGAGAACAAATTGTGTTGCTTTAAGCCACTGAATTTGAGGTGATTTGTTACAGCAGCAATAGAAACCAATAAACGTGCTAAACTGGCTATATAGAGACTATTTTATTTTAAAAAGATTATTTATAAACAGAAAAGTTATTAAGATTATAGACTGTAAGGTTAAGACTGTTAGACTCTAAGGTTTATTTTTGCTCTATCTAATTCAATAATCTCATTTTTTTAAAGGAAAATACTGATGAGAAAAAGTATTGCCAAGCTGTTCCTTATTCAAACTGATTATTAGAACTTTTGATTAGAAGCTATAATGCAGCAGCAGGATTCATAATAGCCTCAAACTGAAAATAACCCAAACGTAAACAATGATAGAATGGAGAATGGCTATATAATCCCACAATGAAATACCATATGGCAATGAGAATGTTTGAATCACAACTATAACTAACTAAGGATGAATTGCATGAATTTATTTTTGAGAAAAAGAAAGTCCAATACAAAAAGTCAGTGCTACATGATTCTAATCACCTAAAGTTCAAAACAGGTAAAACTAATCTATGATGTTAAAAGTTACTTCGGAGAGGGAGGAGAGTAATACTGAGGAAGGGCAGGATGGAGGCTTCTGTGGAGCTGGCCTTGTTCTGTTGCTTGATTTCAGGGCTGGTCAAATGGGTGAGTTCACGTTGTGAAACTCATGTGGTTTGGACAAACTTCTGTATGCTGTACATCAGTGAAAAACTTACTTAAAATAAAACTTATGAATGTATGGCCCCAAGAGTTGTTTTTAAGCATAGTTTGATTTAAATACTAAGAGCTCTTAGCAGGAAAATAATGAGCACCCTCCACCCACCCCGTTGGTCTCTTCTTGGATCCATTACCCTAAAGCAAAGCCTACAACCTTCCCTGGCTTTAGAATATTACGTTTAATAATTGGCCCTAATGGCATCTGAAACATTTGCTTTGTGCTATAGTCATTAACCTCTCTCCTCCACTTCCCCTAGAACACATTATTTCCAAGCTAGGGTTTAAAAATATTGTTCAATTATTGGTAGGTAATCTAGGCTCAAAGGAGAGTCTTTAATAAATTAATGATAATTAACAATTGCCTAATTATGATTCTATGGAAGAATAAAGCCTTCTGATGTGCTTGCAACTGTGTCTACTTGGGACGCCCCTTATTCTGAGAGGGCTGCAGGTAGAAAGCTAAGACTAGAGTCTGACTAATAAGACCCTAGACACTAAATATTCTGGGAGGAGAATTTTTACAAGGCTGTTTAGTTCCTTTATAGAATAGTGAACAACTTAAATACTAAACCATCTGTAGATTAAATGGTTTAAATAACAAACATTTAAGTAATAGATATCCTATAGGTTCCATGGAAAAAGCTAATTTCCTATAACAAATATGATTTCTAAGATATGGGATCCTGACATAATTTTTGATTTCCTGGGAAGAAACCAAAAAGTCATAGTGAATAGTTAAATATCTTTGGGGAGCTTCTTGCTCTGTAGCAAACACTGAGGAGAACAGCAATTAAATTTAAATACTTCTTTACCCCTCCAGCTACGCTTCCTTATTTATTCTGTTCTTGAGGTCATTGCAGTGTGAGTATTCCAACGTCCTTTTATCTTTGCTAAGGAGGAGGAGATCCAGCACTGTGTTTAGAATTTTCAAAGTACTTATATCAACAAGATTGCTGCTGCTGCTGCTGCTAAGTCGCTTCAGTCGTGTCTGACTCTGTGAGACCCCCATAGACGGCAGCCCACCAGGCTCCCCGTCCCTGGGATTCTCCAGGCAAGAACAGTGGAGTGGGTTTTCTGCACAATTAAGTTCATTATCTAATGCCACTGTGACCTCCAGCGTTTCTGTAATTTTACCTAAGGCTGAAAGAAAATTTGGAGGGTGCTTGTAATTTTAAGTCATGATTTTAAGGGAGCCAAAGTCATAAAGTTGTATATTGACTTAGTACAGTTTATTTTTGGCAACTAACTTCCTACCAAAAGGAAAAAAAAGAATGAAAGTTTATGCTCAACTCTGATGGAGAGTATTAACAAGAGGAACAACAACAATCACATTACTGTAAAAACATTAAACAAATATATTAAAAATGCAGGGCTAACTGACAGCTAACGAAGAGACAGCAATGATGCCCTTAATTTTAGGTCAAAGCTGGCAGCCTTTTATGTCAAATGAGTTAAGTAATAAAAAAAAATATTTAATGCACTACTTTATTCATACTAGTACTTATGTTAAAAAATTAGGAGAAATTTTGTGACAATAATATGCAATATTAGAGAACAAAGGAAATAGGAGAACATCATGGACTGCATAAAATTAATACATTTTAATTAAAAAAAATTTCCGTATCATTTCCTCACTGTTAAAGTTCTAAAATACTCATTGATATTCTAGTGTAAGATCTGATCCAGAGAGATGATAATGGGTGGGAGGTGGGAGGGGGGTTCAGGATTGGGAACTCATGTACATCCGTGGCGGATTCATGTCAATGTATGGCAAAACCAATACAGTATTGTAAAGTAAAATAAAGTAAAAATAAAAATTAAAAAAAAAAGAGCTTTCAAAATAAGATTGCCTTTCTTCTATCTATTCTTTCTCTCCTTCAACAGTGAATGAGGTGTAGTACTGGACTCAGGTTCTTCTCAATATGGATACAAAATATCATGGATTTTATTCAAATACAGATTCTCAGTAGGTTTGGGGNCTTAGGAGAACATCATGGACTGCATAAAATTAATACATTTTAATTAAAAAAAATTTCCGTATCATTTCCTCACTGTTAAAGTTCTAAAATACTCATTGATATTCTAGTGTAAGATCTGATCCAGAGAGATGATAATGGGTGGGAGGTGGGAGGGGGGTTCAGGATTGGGAACTCATGTACATCCGTGGCGGATTCATGTCAATGTATGGCAAAACCAATACAGTATTGTAAAGTAAAATAAAGTAAAAATAAAAATTAAAAAAAAAAGAGCTTTCAAAATAAGATTGCCTTTCTTTTATCTATTCTTTCTCTCCTTCAACAGTGAATGAGGTGTAGTACTGGACTCAGGTTCTTCTCAATATGGATACAAAATATCATGGATTTTATTCAAATACAGATTCTCAGTAGGTTTGGGGTTGATCCAGTGTTGGTCTTGGAGTTGATTAGAATATGTGCTTCTAATAAGCTTCTAAGTGATGCCAATGCTGGTCACCTTGGACCACACTTGGAGCAGTAAAATTCAGAAAGAACAGTCCATCCTTAAAGGATTCATTGTCTACTTAGAGCCACTTCTATCCTCCACTGTAGCTCAAAAAGTTTCAGCCTATTTTTCATATTATGTATATAGCCCAGAGGGCATCAAGGAACTTCTTCCTCCTCTCAGGATCTAGATAAAATTAGATCAAAACACATTCCTAATTCTATAACCTCTGAAAACCCAGAGACTTTCCCACAATTTATGGAATGAGCCTGGAGGTGAAACTTGGTCCTTTTATAATTTCCACAAAGATGTCATTGCTTGTAGACAGCATTCTGTAGACACTTTCTGTTTATAAAGACAGGACAAGACAAGGGAAGAGTTGAACTGTTACTAGTGCAAACACTCTGAAAGGAAATGTGGGCTCCTATTTCTACAGCATTAGTCTCAGGTCTGGATCTTTTTGTTACCTAAAGTGCTGTGTTCATCCTGCTCTACATGCTCTTAGGGCTACCTGTTAGTTCATGCTTCCTAAGTTAGGGAGGGAGCCAATATTCGAGCTGAATCTGATCAGGCCAGAACATACTTGGGGTTGAATAGGTTGGGTTTATCACTCATGACAGAAAAGAAGGATGCTCACAAAGGGGAACTGTGCATCTCAGTAAGATGGTGTTAGAAAGGGCTTATTGTAGGACTGGAGTTTGAGTTGATTTCAGGAGAGTTTGAGGAAGTGGGGTTTTCTTGAGATTGAATGTTGTCAGGAAACAGGTAATTCTATGATTGGGTAGGATTAACAAATCTTAACTCAAAGGAAAGAAGACCAGTTGGAGGCTAGCCTGCAATGGGTAAAGAAGCAGCATTCACTCATATCAGCCAGGGTAGGAGGATGTTTAGGCCATTTTTGTGGTTTGAACGCTGTTTGTGTTATGTCTCTGTGCAGACATGGTTATCTAGTGGCCTTGTTTTTGTCCTGACCCAACACAGTCAAAGAACAGCCTTGTCTCTTGCTGATGTTTTATGAAACTGTGCTCAACGGTAGAGCCCCAGGGCACAGCTCATAGCAACAGGCCAGCGCCTAGGGGTCAAGGGCTGGTTCTCCTTTTCTCTATCAATTTTAGAAGAAAAATATCATTAGCCTTGTTTTCTTTCCTCACTGAAGTGTAACACGGTACACTGTTCGAGATACACTGCTGCTGCTGCTGCTGCTGCTAAGTCACTTCAGTCGTGTCCGACTCTGTGCGACCCCATAGACGGCAGCCCATCAGGCTCCACCATCCCTGGGATTTTCCAGGCAAGAAACTGGAATGAGTTGCCATTTCCTTCTCCAATGCATGAAAGTGAAAAGTGAAAGTGAAGTCGCTCAGTTGTGTCCAACTCTCAGCGACCCCATGGACTGCAGCCTACCAGGCTCCTCCATCCATGGGATTTTCCAGGCAAGAGTACTGGAGTGGGGTGTATTAGGGTCCTAGCTACTTTTGATTCCCACTTACACTCACTAATTTTCACCAACATGCAACATCACTGGCAGGATGGCTGGAGAGAAAATTCTTCCACCCTGTGCTAAAGACAATGTACCCACCTTCTACCCCCATGAATTCTGTCGTCCTTGCATACGGTATCTTATTTTCCTGGTACACTCTGCTCTTGGAATCCTTGTTGAAAGTGAAAAATGAAAGTGAAGTTGCTTAGTCATGTCCGACTCTTAGCGAGCCCGTGGACCACAGCCTGCCAGGCTCCTCCATCCATGGGATTTTCCAGGCAAAAGTATTGGAGCGGGGTGCCGTTGCCTTCTCCACACTAATCCTCTGGCAGTCTTTAATCAGAACTCTTTGATGGATCCTTACAGATTTTTCTGACTTGGAGATTGGACTTTGGGGCTCTGATGTCTTTTTCTCAAGAAGGCCTTGAGTTCCTAGAAGGTTTTGAGTCACCTCTTCCCCAGTGTCCAGCTCTGCACATCAATGGGAGAGACAGTTTTTGCTAAGACAAAAAAGCAAGTCATTTGTTCTGGAATGATGCTTGTGTACTTGCTCTATATTTGCATAACTAAATGACCCTTTTCCAGACCAAGAAACCCAGATTGTATCAAATTGTATAAAGGTTAAAAAAAAAATACTGGAGGGTAGATATCCTGCTTTATTAACAGTGGAGAAGGGAAGTTAAGAGAATAGGACAGACTGTGGCAAGGAAATTGGGAGATTTAAGGAAAAGAATAATAAACACTTTCAATCTTTACCAGAATAAATAAGTGAAGACTGAGAAAGATCCCTTGGATTTGGACTTGGAATGGTTGGGTAGACACATGACTGCAGTGGTCTGAAGAGTAAATAAAAGTAGAGACAGTGAGCCTACACTTTTTTTTTAAGAGGAAGCTTGGTTGTGAAACCAAAGTGAGAGAGCATAAAGTAGGGGTAGTGATGATATAGGAGGTAGACTTCCTGAGAGCCAATGAGGGTGGATCCAAGGAATTCCAGCCTCACTTTATGTAATACTTTAGAAATTTTGAGTTAACTGAAGGCCTGGTGTTATGTGATCAACTATTGAAATGCCAAAATGAGTTATTGTTTTGAAAATAAATTTTATGTTTTAGAATAATTTTTGTTGTAAGCTCCCATTCAAGAAACACAACATTTTGTCATCATGTCTCTTAGCCTTTTCTTGGCTTTGACAATGTCTCAGATGTCCCTAGATTTTGATGAACTCAACAGTTTTGAGCAGTACTGGTCAGGTATTTTTTGTAAGATGCCTAGATCATCTTGGATTTGTCCAATGCTTTTCGTGATTAGACTAGGGTTGTGAGTTTTGGAGAAGAAAACCCCAGAATGTCATTTTAATCACATCATGTCAAAGGTACATACCATTAATGTGACTTATCACTGTTGATATCGACCTTGATCAATTAATGAAGTATCATTTTTCAGGTTTCTCCCCTTTTAACATTACTCCCTGTATACCCCACTCCTCATACAGCCCTATTTGGATGGATATCACTCTGCACAGCTTACACTCAAGGAATGAGGTGACAGGCTCCATCTCTGTGTGAGGAGAGTATCTACACAGATTATGAGGAAATCTTCTGAACCACAGGCTTTTCTTTCCAGGGTAAGTGAAGTTTTAGTTTTCCTGTAAAAGACTCAATTATTTCATGCCTTGCTTTCTAAGATTAAAACTGTGAGATAGATTTCATTCAGGAAGTTAACTATTTGGTTCATATTTTTCAATACAGATTAACATGCTGACAGTAGCAGAAGATGAGAGCAATGAAGAGCCTCACAAAAATAACATTGCAAGTGACTTGTGCACATATTTCTTGTACTAGTCATTAACATTTCCACAGGCCAAGAAAAGAGTCATTTAATAGGAACTGCTGATAACTGAGTGATTTGAATAACACAAAGCTGAAGGACTGAATCAACGTCGTTGGCGCTTTTTATTTTCTAATGTCTAAATAGAACAGTTTGAAAAATCAAGGTTAGTTTCATTCAGGTCCTTATAATTAGCCCTGAGAATGAACGAGAAGCCACAGAACACAACAAACTGGTTGTGTTAAGCAGCAGTAGTGGTTTATCTAGTTCTGTCACTTACTAGTTGGGTAAGCTATGGCAAACTACTTAACCTCTGTAAGCCTCAGTTTTCTAAACCGCAAATTAGAAAAATAGTAATGCCTACATAATTTTTGAGGTTTAAGTTACATAACATTTCAAAATATATTTGTAACCTACAAAACTGCTCTAGGTTGGTCAGACTACTAATTCCTGGGGCTGACACCCAGCCATGGTGCACTGCTACAGCCAGTATAGACTTTTGCACCTAATGTTTATTAGGTTGGTCAGAACCCAAGCTGCACTGCTGCTGCTGCTAAGTCGCTTCAGTCGTGTCTGACTCTGTGCGACCCTATGGACAGCAGCCCACCAGGCTCCTCTGTCCACGGGATTCTCTAGGCAAGAATGCTGGAGTGGGTTGCCACTTCCTTCTCCACAAGCTGCACTAGTGTTTATTATTTTGACTCTCACTGCTGGTAGCTGCTTGTGAGCTGCACAGAGATCCATCCTGCTTCCTCCTGACTCTCACAGTCATTTACTTATGTACTGTTGGGACAACCACAGCATCTGGACCTCGCTACCTATGAAAATTAAGATGCTGTGTTGCTTGGAGATCTGGGGGTGAGGATTTTGAAAGGTAATTTTTCCTCTTGCAGAACATGCACCTGAAATGGCTGAGTCAGAAGCCAAGTCGGTATAGCCCTTCCCAGGCTATGGCTCTGTGGATCCCCATCTGTTGGTATGAACATTTCAGGCAGTTGACAGATTTAGTGTTTGGCAAAGGTAGTTTTGTTCATTTCCTTGGTTTCCTTTTGTTAAAATGTTACCCAAAGTACTGTACACATGAGGGAAATTATGCCCCTGAATAATTTCTTAAGTATAAGCAAGTTAGATATAGAAAGCAAACAAAAATTCCAAGCCAGGGGACTTCATTGGCAGTCCAGTGATTAAGACTTTACCTTCCAGTGCAGGGGTGTGGGTTTGACCCTTGGTTGGGAAGCTAAGATCCCACATGCTTCTTGCCCAAAGAAACCAAAACATAAAAAACAGAAGCAAGATTGTAGCAAATTCAGTAAAGACTTTAATAAAAAATTCCAAGCCAGAGTTGAACTGAGTTAGGAAATAGCTGCTCCAGGAAATTACATGACACAAGTAAATAAGAATAACATTGAAGAGCATCTCCTCAAATATGTTACATATAACTTGAAGTCACTTAATTGAATCAATTCCATTTTTGCTGGAAAAAAATGCTTAGTGTTTTTGGAAGAAATATTTAATAATATAATTTTCAATCACATTTCATGTTTTGTTTTTCCAAGTCAGCATTTGTCAAAAGAGTTTAGTTTCTGATTTGTAAAACTGTATCAATTGTCTGAGGTTGAATACACAAATATTTTTTAACAATTGAAAATCACTTATTAATGTGGGTTTTTTTTTTGTTGTTGTTGTTGTCATTATTTTTTTGTCATGCTTTGTGACTCACAGAACCTTAGTTCTCTGACCAGAGATGTGATGTGGGCTATGGCAGTGAAAGCACCAAGTCCTAACCAGTGGATTGCCAGGGAATTTCCTTAATGTGTTTATTTTTAAGGTTATCACTTTGGGGAAAAGTGATATATTGTATATATATATTGTATTTTGGTATTAAAATTTGAAATCAATAGTCCATAAGGAAAAACAAGAACATTTCCATGTCCTTCTTATTGCTTAATGTTAAAAATTTGACTTTCCTTTCAAGGATGTATGGTGCTGTTTTGGGGTAAGAATAAAAAACTCAGTTCACCATTCCAGAACCTGATAATTTTCCTTCCATGAGTAACATGTCTTATAGTATTAAAATTATTCTGAAGTTGTTATTGGATAATATTTGGACTATCAACTTATGTTTTTATATTATAACTAAGATTTTTAAATTTAAGTGTCATTTAAGTGTCATTTAATTTTCTTAAGCATATCCCTTGTTAGTATTAAATTTTAATTTTATTAAGGAAAAAAAACTGGAGTTGAAGCTAGCCATGAAATCCACTGAATGGGGCTTCCATGGTAGCTCAGGCGGTAAAGAATCTGCTTGCAATGCAGGAGACCTGGGTTTGATCTCTGTGTTAGGAAGATCCCCTGGAGAAGGAAATGGCTACCCACTCCAATATTATTGCCTAGAGAATTCCATGAACAGAGCATCCTGGTGGGCTATAGTACATAAGACTGAAAAGAGTTGGCTATAACTGAGTGACTAACACTACACTACTATGAACCAGTGCATTATTTGGATGTCTTTAACTTGTGCAGGAGCCAAAGAATTTAAAACCAGAAACATTCTCAGAAATCATCTTGTACCTATAATAGGAAAGAATCTAAAAAAGAATTTACATATATGTATAACTGAATCACTTTTCTATACACAGGAAACTAACACAACATTGTAAATCCACTATATTTCAATAAAAGTTAAAAAAAAATCTTGTAATTTGCATCTTATTACAATCAAGGAAATGGAATTCCATCAGAGTTAAGTAACTTGTGCTTAACCACAGAGCTGCTCCCAGGAAAACCAAGCTGGTTCAGTGTCCCGGGTTCTCTGTGCTGTATCTACAGCTTCCTACCTGTGCAGATTAGGATACTGTTTAATCCCAGAGAGAATCCAGTGCTTCCAGGGCTGCTGGTTGTAATTGAAACAGCCAGCTTCAGTCCTTGTGCAGTTTAATGAAACGAGCCAGCAGGACTTAAACCGGCTGGCTGTGTTAGAAGTAATATCTTATTATTGCAAGTAATATGTTTAAATGTATTAAAGCTATGAATGATTATAGTAGTATGTTTTTTTGTTGCAAGTGATAAAATCCCAAACAGAACCAAGGCAAAGGAGGATGATGTTAGAATTCTGGGGTATTGCACATGATTGAATGAAGAAGTACATCACCAGATCAAGGATGAAGCTGTCTTTAAGAACAACCTGAACAGAAATTGAATGCTGCTGGGATTCTTGTTTTTCTCTCTTCCCCTTCTATAAGCTTTCACTTTGAACTTGTGGGAATGGGCGGGGAAGGTAGGAAGATAGGTAGAAGAAGAATCTGCTACACAAAAATCAAGAAATTTTAGGGGGCATCAGTCAGAACGAGGTTCAGATTCAGTTTTGCAAGCTTGAGTTAGGTTATCTAACAGCTCAGAAGGGATAAAGATCTGCTCAATAGTAACAGGCTTTTGAGGGGAGAATTACGTGTAATGAGGTATATAAAGCACTTAGCACAGCAGCTGGCCTATAGTAGCTACTCAGTACATAGTATTCTTATTATTATAAATTTAAGATATTATTTGATGAAAGTCTTTCTTGCCTGCTCTTCAATCATCCCCTTAGCTGAAAAGCCAGCATACAAAAAGTGCAAAGATCAGCTTTAATAGATTATAAGATGCCATTAAGTATGAGTCATTATTTTATGTACTGCTGCAAAAGAAAATATGCTGCCAATCTACTATGGCTCACTATTTTATCACTTGAAGTTTCTATTTTACAATTCTTACAGAAGTTTTTTCTAGAGTTATATAGGTGTACATAATCAAGTATCACTCTTGTGCACATATAACTAAGAAGATATAACTAGGAAGATACAACCTGTTTATATGTGCACAAGAAATAACTCAAACGGTCCTAGAGCAACTCACATTTTGTGTCTGTCACCTGTGAATCATATATCAACCCAGAGGCACTGGTGTCTGTTTTTCCACATATGTCATCCAACAAAAGCATCAGTGAGACAGCATTTCTTTAAACAACAACAACAACAACAACAATGCTCCACTAATATCAGAATTCTAGACTATTTCCAAGTTGCTAATACCTTTCCTGACATTCTTCAAATTTTGATACTGCTACATTCATATCTCCACCAGAAATCAAGTCCAAGGAAAATAACCAAATTTATGCCCATGCAAGCCACATTAGTCTTGTCTGCTGCCTGGCCAATGGCCAACAGAAGGTTCTGTCCATGGTGTAAAGCTTTTTTATTTCAGAGATGATTAAAATGTAAAAAATAAGGGCATCTCAGAACAGTTGTACAAATGGTAGATGGTCTACATCATTACAAGTTCCTCACTTAGCAAAAAAACTCATCCTAAAATGATTTGTACAGAGAATTCATTGAGTACATTAAAATCTTTGAATAACCCTCTTTAGACTGTATAAAATGATGTGTACTTGTACCAAACACTTTTTTTTTTTTTTTACATCAACAGACAATGGGCTGCTGAGCTTTTAGGCTAAAGACAAGTTGCCATGGGTTAAGGGATGGTTTTCTTCATTTTTATTAACAACCTACTCACAGAGAGACGAGTTGTGCCATTTGAAGACATTTGAAAACTGCAACTTTTTTCTTGCCAAGATTTATTGTTATACCTAAAAATTAAGCAACAGCAAGGTTTCCAGGTGTTTAAAAAGAATAATTCCCTTCAATTTTCAAGTTGAGAGCATAGCTCAAATTCAGAAAAAAAAATCTTATAAAATTTTATAAACTTTCTTTCCTTGAAATGCTTTTTAAAAAAAAAAAATTGACATACTATAGATAAAATAAAATGCACGGTTCTTAAAGGTATAGTTAAATGGCATAAACTCATGTAAATACTACCCCAATCAAGAAAACAAATGTTTATATCTTGACAAAAAGTTCCCTGGGCCTCTCTCCAATCAATCCTCCTGTCCGTTTCAACACAATCTATCTTTTAACTTAAATCATGAGTTAACAACATATTGTAGTATTAGAACAAAGAAAAAAGAAGAGACTCTTCATAAGTGATCGTGAGTTACACAGTCAAAAATGTGGGTCAAAATTTCAAATTAATTACTATAGCTACATTGTTTTATATAATACCCTATCTTCAAGTGGAGAAGGTAATGGCACCCCACTTCAGTACGCTTGCCTGGAAAATCCCGTGGACGGAGGAGCCTGGTAGGCTGCAGTCCATGGGGTCGCTGAGTAGGACACGACTGAGCGACTTCACTTTCACTTTTCACTCTCATGCACTGGAGAAGGAAATGGCAACCCACTCCAGTGTTCTTGCCTTGAGAATCCCAGGGACAGGGGAGCCTGGTGGGCTGCGTTCTCTGGGGTCGCACAGAGTCGGACACGACTGAAGCGACTTAGCAGCAGCAGCAACTATCTTCAAGTGACCTTTTTATTTTTAAAATGATTACTATTAACCTGAAGAATAAATAAAATATATACCCTAGTCACAAATTCAAGTGGAAATATGATCACTTTCTAGCCAGACTGGATCAGATACCATGTGGTGTCTCATTTCAGTTTGGGACTTTTTCACTATGTAGATTTACTTACCACATGACTGACTTAGTATTATGCATTAGCTATAATAATTACTTTAAAATTCATTTTCCTTTGTTCATGATATAGTCAAGTAAAATAATAACTGTGCACTACTATTCCACTTTAGAAGTTACTGTCTGTATGAAACTGTGGGACTTCATTATGAGTAATCCACTGTTTCCTTTGTCCTTTTGAGCTTTCTTTATTCCTCTGAATGTGATTCACGGGTAAAGATATGGGTAGTAATCTACTTGTTTAATGTTGATATACATAAATATACTCAAGGGTGAAAAAACCTGTGGGAATTGGGGTAGAGGTAACAAGTAAAACGAAGCACAGTCTATTTACTTTGACACTACAACCATGCATTCATTCATTAAAAAAAAATGTTTATTTATTTGTATTTTTGCTGCAGGCAGATTTTTAACCACCGGGCCAACAGGAAAGTTCCACATTCATTCATTTTTGATTTATTCTACAAATACAAGTGCTTTTGGTATTCCAATCACTGTGCTAAGTAAGAGTCAGAGATACCTTCAAAGATGGAATAAGCCCCCCCCTCCTCTCATGAACGTCATACTCTCCCAGGATCACAGACTCATGAGCAACTATTGATATAATACAGCCTGACAGGTGTGTGAATATTGTAGATGGTGGGGAAATAGAAGGGAGTCCTCAACTCAGCCTCAGGAGGAGGCATGGGTGGGATTCAGAGCTGAAGAATGAATAAGAATTCACCAGGCAAAGAGATGGGAAAGTATTTTCTAAAAAAGGAGAAGGAGCTAAGAACAAAGTATCTGGTAATATGATCCCAATAGTAGGAAACCTTGCCATGCTTCTACTAGAAGTATAATGTTCCCTCTAAAAGCTTTTAATGAAGTTCTAGTAAAGAAATTTCTGAACAACCTGTTTCAAAGGGCAATAAGAATCACATAAATATAGCAGGATTTTATCTGAAACAACCATAGACAACGTATCTTAGCCTAGTCTTTTATTCTCAGATAGTTTTTATATTCCTAAGGAGAGAGACAGAGACAAAGAGACCCTTCCAAGTGATAAGAGTGCCACACACAAAAATTTTTTTTCTGTTTTTTCAGCTTGATTTTTCTCCTCACTAAACACAGAGTAAAACAAATAAGTGAAAACAAAAGGGAAATACAGAGACTCTACCACAAAGAGACTTTTGTTCTGATGCAGATTGTGTTAGACACTGGCCAACCAGTGCTGCTCTGTTGCGATTGCTGGGACATATATCACCTTCATTGTGAAATTCTTGAAATGCAGGCAGGCAATCATATCTACTTCCCTGATTTCAACAGACTGCCCATTATCAAAAGTGTGAACTTTCAAGACCTGTCTCCCTCACTTCACTACAACCACAGATTCCCCGGGATCCATTGTCATACTTGGCACATAGTAAGATGTTCAATAAATGCTTGTTAAGAATGAAAGTCATCTCTGCCTGCAGTTTTCCTCCTCTTCCCCTTGCCCTGTGATGGGAGAATTCTAATACCATGGCCAAACCATGTTTTTCCTGGCCTGCCTCTGATAACCCTCTGTTCACCTGGCAGGACACTCATCATCCTATCCCAGGAAAAGCAGATGCCTCTCCCAGACTGGAGTTGGAGCTCTTGGAGGGTAGCGATAGGTCTTACTTAGCCACGGAATTCCTGAGACCTCATTAAGTCACTAGCATATAGTAGGCGCTCCATAATTCTGTTGAATAAGCAACAGTTATGAAGAGTTTATAAACTTTGCAGTGAGTTTATTTGTATTGTGAAGTGAAGTCGCTCAGTCGTGTCCGACTTTTTGTGACCACATGGACTGTAGTCTACCAGGCTCCTCCCTCCATGGGATTCTCCAGGCAAGAGTACTGGAGTGGGTTGCCATTTCCTTCTCCATTATTTGTATTAGCAAATGTTATTGAATTCCTAATTTGCCAGGTACTGTTTTAGACATGGAAGATACTGAGGTGAACAAGGCTGATAGGGCCCTGGCATCATGGGAGNGGATTCTCCAGGCAAGAGTACTGGAGTGGGTTGCCATTTCCTTCTCCATTATTTGTATTAGCAAATGTTATTGAATTCCTAATTTGCCAGGTACTGTTTTAGACATGGAAGATACTGAGGTGAACAAGGCTGATAGGGCCCTGGCATCATGGGAGTTATAGAATTCTAGTAGAGACAGATGGTAAATGCATCTGACTCTGTTTTTGATGTGTGACTGCCTACACCTTTCAAGCCCCATCCCCACCCCCAGCCCACTCCCTTTGTTCCACCTCTGGGAAAGTGTGGACATTCCCTCCCTTGTTGAGACTGCAGGAACCCATATGGTGCAGAGAACTCCAAGCCGGCCCCACCCCTTAACCATAGGAACACCAGAGCCCCTGGCCCCTGCCTTCATTCAGGTTGTTTTGAGTTGCCTTGCTCCTCCCAGAAAGTCTCAGCTTGTGAGCCACAAACCCCATCAGATCCTCTTGGGGCCTGTGTGTCCTCAACACTCTGGACATATGAACCCATCTGGTGGTACTCAGGAGGAGGCAGACCCCTGCTCTCTGTGGGGCAATCACAAGTTGCAGGTCAGCAAATAAACGAGATTTCAGGTAATGGTAAATGACATGGGAAAAATAAAATGGGACAGTGTGACAAATACTAAAGGGTAGTGGGGGTTGAGGGGTGGGGAAAGGTGAGCTCNCAGACCCCTGCTCTCTGTGGGGCAATCACAAGTTGCAGGTCAGCAAATAAACGAGATTTCAGGTAATGGTAAATGACATGGGAAAAATAAAATGGGACAGTGTGACAAATACTAAAGGGTAGTGGGGGTTGAGGGGTGGGGAAAGGTGAGCTCCACAGATTTATGGTGTGTGACCACCTAACCTTTTGGCCAGAACTCAGCTTCAAGTGGGGACTGCCAGCTGTCTCCCAGGGCTGATTCCCTTTGTCCATAATAAGAAAGAAATGATAACAATAAGACTTTACTTCTTCCTCTGCCTTTGGTTGTGTACATGGCCTCCCAGAAACGACATTTCCTGGTCCCCCTTTTAGCTGGGAGCAGACATGGGACTTAATCCCAGGCAATGGCCCGAGCCCCCCTCTCCTGACTATGCGCGGACTTGGTGGCTGGGGCGCTGGAGGCCGCCCTGGACCACGGAATGACTGACGGGATCCAAACCACAAAACAGAAGGAGTCTGGAGGCTTACACGGAGTAGCCCACAGCTCTGCCTGCCTCCCTCTGCTTGAATGTCTACGAGTAAACCTCTTGTATCTTGTGAAGGACACTGAAATGAATGTTAGGTTCTATGCTCTTCTCACCTGAACAAATTGTAAGTCATGCATTCATTGAACCTGTCACTAGAGAACCTGTTCTCTTCTTTCTTAATGGCCTTCACCAACTCACTTCTTTCTACTTGGCCCTGGTTTTTTTTCTTCTTTTCTCTTCCCTCCCACTTTCCCTTTTCTTTCTTTCTTAATTATTATGAAAATTTCAAGTATCTTGATAGATTATCTACCAATAATATAAAAATTCTTTTATTATAAAGAATATAGAATACACGAAAATAGAACAGTATGCCAAATCCTTCTGTACCCACAACTCCATCTCATCAGTTATTAACCAATGGTCACGTCAGCCACATCCATACCCCAGCTTCTTCCCCCTTTCTATATTATTTTGAAGCAAACCTAGACCTCATATTATTAATAAATAAAGTTCCAGGACTGTCTATGCATAAAAAGCTGGTAAATAAATCTTCTAGAAATAAAGCCAAACTTCTAACCTATGACTTCCTTCACTTCATGAAAATCGACCTTTCACATAGCATTCTGGAGTGTGGATCTTCCTAGCACGCGTCCTTGCCCCTCCTCCTTCCTTTTTTCCTCCCTTTCATCTCTCTGTGCCTAACACATTTTCTGCCTGCGGATCCCCCACATTTTTTCTTATAAGGAAATTCAGATCTAAGTTTCCCAGTCACAGTTTTGATTCTTTGATATACTCTTTCTTTCAACTTTCAACCACTGAGAATCTATTTTGCAAGATGGCAGCATTGACTTATTTATAATTCCTTTACAAGTTTGGAGAAAATATGTGAATTAAAATTCACATATTCCCAAGCACTCCCTCTTCCAATCCAGATAATAAAAACTGGTTAGACTAGTAATACCACTGACAAAATATATAATGAATAAAAAATACAGTAGTAACCAAAATTAACTCTTGGGTGTTAGACAAAGTCTAAAACCCTAATGAAACTGAAGACTTCTTTTTATAACATTGATAAGGCATTGAACATTTATGTAGTGGACCTGGGTCATGGGGATGTTTTCTTATAAGGTAAGCTGAAACTTTTGATATTGCTCCTGTGTGAGAATCAAGCAATTTCTTACAGGCAGAATGTAACCAATTTTTTGGAGGGAGTACAGATTATTTGGACAAGGTGGAGGCAGATCTTTCCACAGAAGGGTATGATTACAGTGTCAATATCAAATTCTTACACATTCTATTTGCTTTTGTTTTCTGGATGAAAAATAAATCTGTGACTCATACATGGTAACAGAACAAAAAGAACTATGGCCAATCAACACCACTGACTTGATGTACTTTTGGAAACCTACTATGTTCCTTAGCATTACAGATATATTTATCCTCTGGGAAATTGTGGGACGTACGTGCTCCACAGCAGCCCTTCACGGTCACCAAACCATGACAGTGAACTTCACATGAATCAGGGAATGTGGCATTTCTTGTTACCTCAGCATGATGAAAGAACATGTAATTGTTGCATGCAGGGTTTACCTGTCTAGACTCAAAACTGAAGAGAGCAAAGGCATGCTGCCTTCATCTCTGTGTTTTAATACTCAGCTTGTCGAGCCAGACCAATAGTGTCCAAGAACTATGAAGTAACTTATGAGTACTTATGAAGTAAGTAAATATAGAAAGCCTTTAGACAAAACCAGTAGCACAACTTACTGGAGTTCAGGTTCACTTAGCAAGTTGGCATTTAATGCCTCTTTTTTTCTTTTAGTGGTTCTTGAAAGCATTTTTACTTGTCTCATAGTCTTAATATGATCATTTTCCTTATCACACTCCCATTCACTTCAGAATTAGGAGTCAGAATTAGGGTCCTAGGACCCTCCCCAATATATGCATGTGCAACTTTTTGTTAAGATGCATTTCCCCCCATAGAGGCCTGTGGGTGCATGTTCACACTTAATATGGAGTTGGACTCCCTCCCTTTTTGGCCCCCCAGAAGCCTTCCTGCGCATGTGCAGACAGGGCAGTCTTCCTTGACCTTAGGAGTGGGTACCTTCTCTCTTACTTCATAGCTTTTGCCACTAGCGCTGTCCCCCAAGAGTCTGGATGAGAACAAAGCTTCAATTTTACTCCAATTGACAAACACCAGCTGTCCAGCCCAGGGGCCCATCTGTCTCCTACCTTAATTTGACTTAAAATTGCAGACACAGAGTTGAATATTCCAGTCCATATACTACACATGATAAAGTAAACAGAAAGGTTTTCCCAGAAAAGTTAAAGAACTCTTTCTCGTGGGCTAGTGGTTTTAACTGGAGGTGAGAGATTTATAGCTTCTCCTTTGGTCTTGGGAAAGCAACTATTTAGGAAAGTTGCATATATAAACAATATTGTTCTAGGAAAACAAACACTGTTGGGGGCAGAGGAGTAGAGAAGAAGAGAAAGAGATCATGCTCTAACTAGACACTTATCCACATGTCTAGATATCATTGCACATTTAAATATTTAGAATTTGCAGTAGCATATGAATCCAAGAAAATTTACTGCATTAAGGTAGGCTTCAGATATTTGACATGTAGCTGGTATTTTCATAGTGTGAGAAATATCAAGCTGACATTATGCTTTCTCTGTGATGATTACTTCTAAATGTCAGAGAGTAGAAACTTATTCATAGGACTTCAGGGCCTGAGGATACTGTCAATTTAAAAGACATGCACATCGACTCCTGTTTTATTTAAACATGCTAAATAGAGTATGAGAAGCAGGTTGAGAAATCAACGAAGAAAGGAAAAGCAAAGAAGAAACCTATTGACAAGAAGATTTTACATAGATTGATGCACACTTATATCAATTTCATGGACACTTTGTGACAACAGGCTTCAGGGATGCCTCCTAATATTTCTGACAGCTGTAGTCTTGCTCTTAATATTATTTGACTCATATCACTTATATTGAATTCA
>SJYV01011337.1:5206655-5229756 GCA_006410875.1 Neotragus pygmaeus
GTCTCTGCTTTTGAATATACTATCTATGTTGGTCATAACTTTTCTTCCAAAGACTAAGCGTGTTTTAATTTCATGGCTGCAGTCACCACCTGCAGTGATTTTGGAGCCCCCCAAAATAAAGTCAGAATAATTGACATAGAGAATAGACTTACGGACATGGGGATGGGCGAGGGGGTATGGGGAGGAAGGAGAGGGTAGGATGTATGGAGAGAGTAATATGGAAACTTATGTTACCATATGTAAGATAGATGGCCAATGGGAATTTGCTGTATGTCTCAGGGAACTCAATCCAGGGCTCTGTAACAACCTAGAGGGGTGGGATGGGGAGGAAAGTGGGAGGGAGGTTAAAGAGGGAGGGGACATATGTATACTTAAGGCTGATGCATGTTGATGTTTGTCAGAAATCAGCACAATTCTGTAAAGCAATTATCCTTCAATTAAAAAAAAAGTATTTTCAATAGATGAATTAAAAAAAAAGAATACTTGAGTCAGTTGCCATTTACTCCTCCAAAGGATCTTCCCAACCCAGGGATCGAACCCTAGTCACTTATGTTTCCTGTGACTATTTGTTAAATGATGAATGAAGAGCTTTAAAAATTTTATTTCCCTGCTGAGAAGGAAAGTGGACCCTCTAGATGATTTCTGGAAGGCTTATTTAGTCTAGTGGTTACACGTTGTCTGTTGGTCTATTTATAATACCCATTTTACCAAGTGAAATGTAATGATCTTACTGACATCCAGGGAGCCTACTTTAATAGTAAAATTTTTTTTTTTTTTAAAGAGAAGTAACAGGATAGAAGAAAGAAAGATTTTGAGAATCTGATGATGGATTTTAGGGGAATGCACTAAGTTGTTTGGAAAACTTTATACGGCCACATTTTTCTTACGTAATACAAATTTAAGTTATATCATTTAAATATGATATTTATAATGGTTACTGCCTGAGTTTTGGGGTAGTGTCCTAAAACAGTTGTGCTTTGCCTCTAATGCTGAAGATTCTACTAAAGAAAAACCTTGTGTAACGGATGTGTTTGGTCCCGTAATCAATGTCTATAACCATGGCTTCTGAATAAATGGAATCTGATGGCTAGAGAGCCATTTTAATGTTCTGTTCAGTTCTTTAAAATGGGGATACATTCAGGTTTCCATTGTCAAGGCTGTTGAGCAGCAACCCAGGTATGAAAATAAGAATGATCTGACTGCCTGTCTTGTGAAGGAGAATGGAACAAGGGCTGTGGAGACAGAAGTAGCGTAGACGAAGGCAAGTTAACTTCAAAGAGCCTCCTCGGCACCCAGTTCTGTTCTACTCTTCTCTTCTGATCTGTGTGCTTCTGCCTCCTGCAGAATGAATCAGCCTGACATTTTATCAACTTGTGAAAAGTGAGGTGAAGTGGTGTGGAACACATCAGAGGGGTGAAGTGGAGCAAATCTGAAAGAGAGCAGAGCGTTTCATCTTGTATCCTGTGTGTACTTTCCTGTTTCCCCCTCCTCACAGAGCCAGAAAACGGCTGAACTGATGGCTGCCCCATTTTAGTTCCTCTCGCTGCCTTCATGTTACACTGATAATAATACATTTGAAGTGAGAAAGAGCGGGTCCAGGCAGTTAGTGTGTATGCATAGTCGTGGTGTTCTCTGCACCCTCACAACCACCACATGGGATCCAGTATTTGCTTCTGCTCGGACTCACTGCAGCATGATTTTCATTGGATTTAGTGTATAACTTTTAAGCTAATTGCTGATTTTATAAATACATGATACTATTTCTTTGAAGGTTCATGTGAGTTTATTAGGAATTTCCAGAATTGGCAACTAAGTCTGGGTAGGAAAAAAAAAAATCATATAAGGAGAAACCTTTCTGGTGACCTTAATAACAACAGGATAATAGCAATTGTAAATGCTAGTGAAATCCTGGGTGCTGGTTGGGCATAATTCTATGAATGTATATATGTGTATGTATATATATGGCTGAAAGAAAACACCTGTACATAATGGCTTTCTTAGCGTGATGTGTCTCTTCATAAAATAACTTAGTTTTCACATGAAAAATAAATTGACATCTGAAACCAAAATTTTCTCTTGTTAGTGTTCCATTCAAATTGAATTAAGTACAACTAATCATTATTTTTGGATGCTTTCCAGAGACAGACGGGGCTATGTTCAGAATTCTCACGAAAGCCGAAGGATTTACAGATACGGATATTCCCTTGCAGTTGGTATTCCACTTACCGCTCAGTTACCCGTCCTGTCTACCTGGTATTGTGGTGAACTCCAAGCACTTGACCAGGGCCCAGTGTGAAATCGTGAAGGAGAAGTTACTGGAGCAAGCAGAGACCTTTTTGTCAGAACCTATGGTTCATGAGCTGGTTCTCTGGATTCAACAAAACCTCAGGCACATCCTCAAGCACCCAGAAGCAGGAGGTGGCGGTGAAAAGTGCTCTTCTGCAGCAAGCATGACTGTGGATGATGGGTTGTGGATGACTCTTTTGCATTTAGATCACATGAGAGCGAAGGCTAAATATGTCAAAACTGTGGAAAAGTGGGCTTCTGATTTAAGGCTGACAGGAAGACTGATGTTCATGGGCAAAATCATACTGATTTTACTGCAGGGAGACAGAAATGACATCAAGGTGCCAAAACGTTTGATGTGGAATGTAAATTTGGCTATTTTCTGCTAAAATGGTGTTTTATAAGAATGGGACAGATGAATCATTGAGATGTTTCTGTGTGCACTCTTACCATGTTAATAGATCTTTCTTTTTTAAAGACTATCTATAACTTCTAATTACAACTACAGACTTGTAAAGCTTGAAGAATAAGTAGAAGATTATGTTTTAAAAATCATGCCACTTAATGAAAGTGATAGGTTATTAAAAAAGAACTCTCTATGGTACCAAATGTTTGTTTCTGTAATTAGCTTTGAGCCTAAACTTTATAAATTTGCACTAATTTTGTGCCTATTTATATTTCTTTCCTTGGTTTAGCACACAGCAATGTATGTATGTGTGGGTAAGCCTGCAAAATTTTAAGTTGGCAGTTAAAGATACATTCTGAAGCTTGAATTTGGTATCTGTAGTACCTGGAAAGAGGAGCTGGTCCCTCTTAACCAGGATTTAGTGTGAGTGGAAATAGAATCATTAGGGGTGTCAGCTTGTCATCTCCTCCCTAACTTTTGCTTTCCACCTGACTTGTCTCAGCAGCTGCTTTCAAAATCATCATCTTCTTCAGATTTTTCAAGTTCTCATTCTATAAACATCTAACCTGCTTTATGTGGGACCAGACAAGGAAAACTGCTTATTATATGTTAAATCTTAAAAGAGCTAAAAATCACTTAGTAGGTTTTATGCTTTCAAGTGGGTTGGGTCAAGAATAATTACAGTGGAATTTATTTAAAACAGATTTATCTTTCATAACTTATTGTCTTAAAGGTTTATAGGGTTATTACAGATTTGTAGGATTACATAGCTTTTTCATGATGGGATCTTAACACAAAACTTGATAATTGATAATGTCAGTTAACCAGAGTAGTGCTAGGTTATAGTGTATAGGTACAAGACATTTTTGGATTTAATACAAATCTTGGGTTGGGATATGACCAAGGAACCACATATTTTAAGGTGATGTTTAGTATATCTTGGAGAAGGAAATGGCAACCTCTTCCAGTATTCTTGACTGGAGAATTCCTTGGACAGAGGATCCTGGCAGGCTACAGTCCATGGGGTTGCAAAGTCAGACATGACTGAGCGACTATCACTCACTCACTCCTAGCATATCTATAAAGCTGGACTCTTTTGGGTAAAATACTAGCTGACTAAATGAATGCTCATGATTTCTTTGCTCATATTTCCCCAAAAGGGTCAGATGTTTCTTTAAGCCAGCTCAGGCATGTTAGGCTAAGTGCAGCTGTTGTGCAGATATTTTTACTCTGATTGGATCCATCAATTAATGAATATATATTTAATCATATGGCTAGACCAGAGAACTTTTAAAAACAGTTCGTTCTTTTTTATTAACTTTCCCTAAAATGCTATTTAATGTAAATATCTCTGTTAAATTTTTTAAGATTGTTTATCGGGATTGAGAATTACAGGTACATATTTATGGATTCCATCAATTTGGAAAGTTTGGTGCTGTGTGCCAATTAACTTCACTCTGACCTTGAAGTAGTAATAGTACTGTAATAATGACAGCAGCTGGTTCTGTATTAAGTGCTGTTGTGCCAGGCATTCCTCTAAGTGCAACATATTAGCTCATTTAACCATCACAGCTTCCCTATAAGGTAGCTGTTAAGAGCAAGCATTTAATGGAGTAGGTTATTGAGGCACAGAGGATTTAGGTAATTTACCCCAGAATCAGCTCTAGTAGGCTGACTAGTCTAGATTTAAGCCTGTGTAGTTGGCTTAGAACCTTCTTTACTCCAACATTCACCAGAATGTTACCCTTCCAAGTACATAAAAACAGTGTAACTCTCTTACTGCTTGCTTCAGAAAGCGAGCAAACTGTCAGCATGCAAACAGGCCAGCAGATTATTTCTCCTTTAAAAGTGAGACTTTGAGAGTCAGAGTAAGATATGTATTTAACATACTGTTTTATCATTTAGGAGTACCTGATTCTTCAGAAAACCTGCAAAGTGGATGTGGACTCAAGTGGAAAGAAATGCAAAGAGAAAATGATGAGTGTACTGTTTGAAACAAAAGTACAGACAGAACACAAAAGGTATAATTTAGTACTATTGCAGATGGAAAAGCAACTGAATCGATAATTATACTCTGACAAATTTAGGCATATTCATGAGTTTCTCTTGTATAATACAGGTTTCTGGCATTTGAAGTCAAAGAGTATTCATCGTTGGATGAGTTACAAAAGGAATTTGAAACTACAGGACTTAAGAAGCTTTTTTCTGAATTTGTACTTAGGCTGGTAAAATGAAGTTGAGGACAGGAATCTTTTAGTGAAACTACTGTTTTTTTTTTTTTTTTTTTTTCTTTTTCCATTGGATTTTGAGAGTGGCTAATTGAAACTCATAAGGGAACAATTTTAGAGTTTCTCTGAAGCGGAATGACAGACACTATCATAACTTCAGGACAAAAGCCAATTCTGCTTATGGAATATTAAACAGTAAAAATACCCATGTATTCTAATTTTGCCAGTAGAAGCTGAGTTCAATAGATGGAATGTTATTTCAGAGATAAATATAAAAAGATGATGGTAAATGAGCCCTTGTGTTTATACAGAGGATTTGTTTGGAACTGTGCAATTTTCTGGCTAATTTTCTTGTAATTAAATGAATTTTTAAAAAGAGATTTGTTTTCATGTTTACATTTTTAGCATTTGATAATGATTTTCCCTCATTCAGCTTATTATGTCTAATGTTTTAAGTTGAATGTTAAGAAAAATATAACACTGATTTCTTTGTGGAATTGAATAAATGGTTAGTTTAAATACAAACCGAAGAAGTTCTATAGAACTTGATTTACAATTGCTTTCTTTGGGGTCCCAGAATAGCTTGGTGCTTACTAGTTATAGGACTGAAGAGTCAATTTAAAAGAAAATTCTTTTTTGAAAAATTTACAGTCTAGTTTTACAAGGGAAGAAATGTTTTACACAAAATGAACTTGACTTACCAGTGGGAGGAAATTATATGGAGATATTTTTAATTTCTGATGGAAAATTGGATAAAGTCTGATAATCTCAAAATGTATTTGATATAAGGAGAGCAGGAATAAAATAAAAGCTTGTGTTAAAATCTGTTCCAAAAATATAGACAGGCATTTATCTTTAAGGAAGGATATTTGTGTTCATGAATCGACCTGTGCTTTGAAATAAGGGGCCAAGTGATGGAAGAAAACTCTCTCACTGTAATCTGCAGTGATGTCATGATAAATTATAACTGATGGGAGGGATAAATAAGGAGACATGGCGGCACGCCCAGTAGTGCTTCCTGAGCATGCTGCTCTGACTGTGGCAGTCCAATCTGATTGTCTCATTTTCAGATACTCTTGTAATTAAATTAGACCTACCTGTTGATCATTCTATGGGGCTGCTTTAATGAGGGGATTTTTGGTTCGTTTTATTTCATTCTAGGGTGTTGGTGATGTTTTTCCTAGGTAACTGGTAAATGTAGTGAGGTTGTTCTGTGGGCGGTTAGTATTCTCAGAGTTCAGAAACTGCTAGGAGTCTGTTCCCACTGCTGCACTACTGGAGGGTGTTGTAGTCCTTCCTAGATCTGCTCAAATGGTACTGCCTGGACCAGAGCTAAGATTACTGACAGGTACTGTCTGTGGTCTGTCGGTGTTCAGAATCACTCTACCGCTGTTTCCCCTGAAACCACTGCCAACAAATATCACGGTGCTGGGACCTGTGCTACCACTGACTTCTCAGCAGTGCTTCCTATTGACAGGAATCCAGTTGTCAAAAAGGAGTCTGGGAAATGTAGTCTGAATACCCTGGCCCCAGGAGAACAGAGCAGAATATAGGAGGGTGGGTGTGCCCGTGTGGAGTGAGGGAGAGGGAGCTGAGTGCCTGTGGCAAGAAGTTCCATCAGTTACTGCGCGTGAGTGCTCAGTCGTGTCTGACTCTGTGACCCTGTGGGCTGCAGCCCACCAGGCTTCTCTGTCTATGGGGTTCTCCAGGTGAGAATACTGGAGTGGGCAGCCATTTCTTCCTCTAGGGCATCTTCCCAACCCAGGAATGGAACCTGTGTCTCCTGGGTTGGCAGGTGGGTTCTTTGCCACTGAGCCACCTGGGAAGTGCCTACTGTTATTTTTAGAGGTGTTAGTTATTCTGGTTGAATCACCTGGATGGTTAACCTATCAAGTGTACTACCACCAACATTTTTTATATAACTCGATAGGGAAAGGGGGAAGAAAAAATAGTTAATATACACAAATATATACAGAACAAACAATAAAGTAGATTTGCTTAAGTACTTGTTTCTATAACAACATGAAATTGTAGCTGATATTTATAACCTGTTCCTCTACTCCATTTTTTTGTTTTTTGTTTTTTGTCCCTGGCCAGCATGCTAGCTGGTCAAGGCTCTTTACCTAGTAAGGTAGCTGAATCTTAATTCTGATAGGTCTGAGTCCTTAGGAGTTGGTTGTGTATTAACTTTTACTGTTAAATAAGATAACATTAAGAGGTAACCCAGATAATCCCCTGGGCTCTTGACATAGTTCATACTGACCCCACTGTGTGGCAGTAGACCAATTTCCCTGTAATAATATGGATCAACCACCCCAGCCCTTGTAGAGACCTCTTTTTTTGCCCATTTGTAGGGGGCGGGGAGAAGTAAAACATTCTGTGAATGGATTATTAAACATAATAGAAAAATCCGTCCTAGTTTTTATTCCATAATTCCTCAAACTTTGTATTCTGGCAATGGGAGAAATAACATCATATTAATATGTCTCAGTAGGTCATTATATTACTTTATCAATCCAGCCACTTCTGGGTGATTTGGTACTTGGGAAGTCCTATGAATTTCATAGTAGTGAGCCCTTTCTGAAATGAATTTCTCATTTAGAATTTATGTTTTGAGAGATAACCATGTTGGTAAGATTATGGTTGGTAGTCTTACAGCACGAGTCTTATGATTCATATCCAGAATAAATATTTTCATGACAGTTGCTGGCCCTTCCACCAGAGAAGGAATCCAGTGTGATTAACTAGTCACCAGATGGCTGGTGTCTCTCAGGACTGGCCTCTCTTCTTAGCAGGGTGGGTACTCGGCAGTGACAATAGTAAGATTAGTATTGGTGAGAAGAATTTCATGTTGCTGAGTCCATGTATGGGGTTTCCCTGGTAGCTCAGCTGGTCAAGAATCCTGCAATGCAGGAGACCCTGATTTGATTCCTGGGTCGGGAAGATCCCCTGGAGAAAGAATGGGCTCCCTACTCTAGTATTCTTGGGCTTCCCTGGTGGCTCAGATGGTTAAGAATTTGCCTGCAATGTGTGAGACTTGGGTTCGATCCCTGGGTTGATAACCTCTGTTCCTGCTGCCATAGTTACTTGGTACATGAGGCCACTGAGCAAGCACTGGTATGCTAGGGAAAGAGGATGACTGACATCCAGAGGATGAGTCATCCTGTCCACTTAATCAAGGAAGACGTTCACCACAGTGGTTGCCCTATGAACATCACAAGGGACCAATTTTACTACTAGCCTCAAATTTTCTCCTCATCCTGAGAGGTCCATTCACATACTCCCTCCCTAGATTTCCTTGTCATTAGCCTTCTGATCTTATTCTTTCAAAGTCCTTGACTACCTGACCAATCCATTAGCCCCTTGCCCATGAAACACTGTAGATCTACATCTGTGGACATCTCTTTTCCTAGTTACAGTAGACAACCAGAAGTACTGTTGAAAATTCTGCCCACTGAGATTTCTCTTCACCACTTTTCAGACACACATTAGATTGCAGTGGTAATTTCTGAAGCATTTTGTGATGGAAAGAACCATCCTCGGAGTTTTTTCCACCTCACTAAATAAACTATAAATATCACTATGACAGCCTAGGTGTGGACTGAGGAAGAAACAGCTGTGCAGGAGTAGTCACTACAACATCTGAGCCACTTGAGCATGCAGTTTATTTGTGCCTTCAGACCTGCTTGAGCCTGGTCTTGTACACATCACTTCATTTGTACATGCCAAAGAATTGACGCTTTTGAACTGTGGTGTTGGAGAAGACTCTTGAGAGTCCCTTGGACTGCAAGGAGATCCAACCAGTCCATTCTGAAGGAGATCAGCCCTGGGATTTCTTTGGAAGGAATGATGCTAAAGCTGAAACTCCAGTACTTTGGACACCTCATGGGAAGAGTTGACTCATTGACTCTGATGCTGGGAGGGATTGGGGTCAGGAGGGGAAGGGGACGACAGAGGATGAGATGGTTGGATGGCATCACTGACTCGATGGACGTGAGTCTGAGTGAACTCCGGGAGTTGGTGATGGACAGGGAGGCCTGGCGTGCTGTGATTCATGGGGTCACAAAGATTCGGACACGACTGAGCGACTGAACTGAACTGAACTGATGATGCTGAAGCTGAAGCTCTAATATTTTGGCCACCTGATATGAAGAGCTGACTCATTGGAAAAAACCCCAATGCTGGGAAAGATTGAAGGCAGGAGGAGAAGGGGATGACAGAAGAAAAGATGGTTGGATGGCATCACTGACTCAATGGACATGAATTTGGGCAAGCTCTGGGAGTTGGTGATGGACAGGGAAGCCTGGCATGCTGTAGTCCATGGGGTCGTAAAGAATCAGACAGGACTGAGCAACTGGACAACAGCAACTACAACCTTCATGATTTCATGGATGAGATAGTACCTCGTTGGTAATGAGAAATGCACATCAAAATTCCAGCAATATTACTTTGCCACCCACTAGTATAGCTAAAATTTAAAAGATGGATTAATAGCAAAAGTCAACAAAGAAATGGAGAAATGGCAACACCAATATACTATTGGCAGGAGTATAAACTGACCCAAATGCTTTCAACAAGCAGTTTATCTAGAAAAACTGATGATTCCATAGCTTATAACCCAGTATTTCTACTTCTAGGCATATACCTTACAGAAATGTGTGCATATGTGTGCATAAGAATGTTTATAACAATATTATTTTTAGCAGGCCAAAGGAAGAAACCTAAACACCCACCAACATAGAATAAACAAGTAAATTGCAGTATATTCAAGCAGTGAAATACTACACAGTAAATTAAATGAATGAACTATAGTCATACAGAGCAACATGGCTCCATCTTTAAAAAAGCAACATTGAACAAATTAAGTAAACCCACAAAAAAATGTATACCATATGATTGTAAAAGTTCAAAAGCAAGAAAATGACTTTAAACCATGAGTGCATACTCAAGTGCTGAAATTAAAAGACAAGCGAAGAAGTTGGTATAATAAAAGTCAGGATGGCAGTTACTTATAAAGTGAACAAATGGAGTTGTGGTTGGAAAAAGGGCTTTTTGGGATTGGGGAATGGCTATATTCTTCCTGAACAGGGTACTGTTTCTCAGACCCTTGGGGTGATGTCTACAATATATATGAACAGTGATAAGTTTGGAGACAGATGTAGGAACCAGATCCTTTTGAGTCTTAAAACTCAGTATAAGCCTTTAAAAAAATTGCAGTGGGAATTCATTGCACTGGAGACAGGTGTGATATCTGATTTACACTTTAATAAGATCGTCTGACTGTTACAAAGCAAATGAGCAGTATGAGAGCCAACAGTGAAAGAATAAACACCAGTTAGGAGCCTGTTGCAGTGAGTGGTCCAGCTGAGGGATGATAATGGTCTGCTTATGATAGCATCGGAGTGAAGTGGTCAGACATGAGATATATTTTGGAGATAGAGCTGAGCAGACCTTTAAAAATATATTTATTTAATTTTGGGTGCAGGGGTCTTGGTTGCTGCAGGTGGGCTTTCCCTAGCTGTGATGTGCAGGCCCTCATTGTGGTGGCTTCCCGTTGCAGAGCACAGGCTTTAGGGTGCCTGGGCTCAGTAGCTGCAGCTCTTGGGCTTTAGAACCTGGGCTCAGTAGTTGTGGCCCACAGGCTTATAGCCTTGTGCCATTTGGGATCTTCCCAGACCAGGGGTCGAATTTGTATCTCCTACTTTGGCAGGTGGATTCTTAATTACTCGACCACCAGGGAAGTCTGAGCTCAGCAGATTTGATGCCAGATTGAATGCAGAAGATGAAGAAGAAAGAAATTAAAGATGATATTTAGATTTTTTTCCTTAGTAGCTGGGTGAACGATGGTATCATTGTCTTATGGATTAAGGAGGTCTGAGGAAGGAGTCCGTTTGAGATATATTAGAAAGTTGTTATATTTCCTTGACTCTTCTTTGCTGCCATTATAGATCTATTGGGAAAAAAAAAGGAATTAAAAAAACTAATTCAACTAGTGTTGGAGGAGGTCATGGAGAGAGTGTGAACTGCTGGTTGACCCAAGAGCTGGACTTGGGCACTCACAGGCTCCTCACCTCTCTCCGTCATATGTTCTGCCCACCATTTCCACAGTAGGAGCCTTTCAAGGATGCAGTCCTGAGACAGTAAGATGTGGTTGAGAA
Organism: Neotragus pygmaeus; assembly: GCA_006410875.1. NCBI lineage: Eukaryota > Metazoa > Chordata > Mammalia > Artiodactyla > Bovidae > Neotragus > Neotragus pygmaeus. The sequence continues at coordinate 5,217,734 of SJYV01011337.1, forward strand.
CTCCTGAACTGAATAGGTGACTGGACCTGATTAAGACGTTTATAAATAAGCTTCTAAATTTCTGGTGGGGTGCAGAGATCTACTCATCTTGTGGCCATCCAACACAAGCCTCATCTGTAAGTTCACTGGCTTATTAAAATAACTACCTACCAACCTGAAGTGGTCTGCCTCTTTCTTGGATCTCTCTTTGCCCTCCATGTATGGGGGCCAAATTTAGAGCCAACAAGTTGACAAATAGAAACTTGGGCAACATACGAAATAATTTAAAATATTTTTTCTAAAAGCAGTTTGGATTAAAAAGTTGGTTTAATATCAATAGTTTTGATTGAGTAATATCAGTTACTCATTTTTCCTCTAGTGATAACTTTGGTGAACTGTAGATGGGGTTATTTTTGCAATGTTTGTATGCACCTTTGAGTGTGAGTCTCTTACAGCCATGCTGCTCAAAGTGTGGTTCAGGGACACAATCTCATGCATTGCCCCAGATCAACAGAACTAGAATCTGTAATTGAACAAGATCCTAAGGTGATCTGTATGCACAGTAAGTTTGAGAAGCTGTATCCTGTCAATGGGCTTCCCTGGTGGTTCAGTGGTAAAAAATTCACCTGCCAAGTGGGAGATGGGCTCGATCCATGGGTCAGGAAGATCCCCTGGAGAAGGAAATGGCAACCCACTACAGTGTACTTGTTTGGGAAATCCCATGGACACAGGAGCCTGGTGGGCTAAAATGCCTGGGGTCACAAAAGAGTTGGATACGACTGAGCAACTCAGTGACAACAACAACCCTGTCAACATATCTATGCTCTCAAAAGATGTGAGGAGGTTGAGTGTGAAAAGTTGAACAATAGATATCCATGTTATAAGGGACATTCCAGTCCCAGAAAGCTAAAAATATTTTAAAATTCCTAATTACCTTTGTCTGTCAAATAATATTTGATCATATATTTCTAGCATTTCTTATATATTCTTAATTTTGTTCTTTGTCTCACAATTAACACTCAACTGAGTAAAGATTGTGTGATAGAAGCTGTACATCCACCTTTCTTTGCATACCAAATGATCTCCATCTTATCACAACTATGTTAGCTTTATGAGACCGTTAACACTGTTTTTTGGCCCTTTAATTGCCATTTTCCATTTATTTCTACACAAATGGGAAACATGTAGCATTTAAATAATTGTACAAATACAACTATAGAAAAAGATGCTGTTTAAATTTTGGAGTTGTCATAAAATATTTAACTCATTTTTGTCAGTTGAGGCACCAAAGTTTGAATTTGTTTTGGAAAGAAAAATGAATTGAAATTAAAAAAAAGTAAAAATAGGAGCAAATCCCCCATTTGGTGGAAAAGACAAAAATGTCTAAGGGTTGTAAAACTGCCAATGATGTGTGAAAATTACTGAGAAATAACCCTGATAGCTCAGTTGGTAAAGAATCTGCCTGCAATACAGGAGACCCTGGTTTGATTCCTGGGTTGGGAAAATCCTCTGGAGAAGGGATAGGCTACCCACTCCAGTATTCCTGGGCTTCCCTTATGGCTCAGCTGGTAAAAAAATCCACCTGCAATGTGGGAGACCTGGGTTCGATTCCTGGGTTGGGAAGATCCCCTGGAAAAGGGAAAGGGGAAATACCCACTCCAGTATTCTGGCCAGGAGAATTCCATGGACTATACAGTCCATGGGGTTGCAAAAGGTCGGATGTGACTCTCACTTTCAAAGAAGTTGGGGAGTGAAGGAGTGGCATCTTTATTTTCGATCAGTTTTTCATTTCAACTAATCTAATGCCTTAGTCAGTTTGCCTTTACCGTTTGGTTTTTGACTAGATTACTTTTTTCCAAACAACCTGATCACAGATTTCAATTTCTCCAATTTCTTCAGATCACCTGATGCTATATAGCTTTATTCTTTTTTCCCCTCTTGTGCTAGCCAGGATTCTCCAGAGAAACAGAATAGGATGTACGCTTATTTTAAGGAATTGGTTGAAGTGATTATAATGACTGGTAAATCCAAGAGTGGGCTGGCAGGCTCAGCAAGAGACCCCGTTGCAGTTCAAGTCATACAGCTGTCAGATGGGAGACCGAGGAAAGAGTCCATGCTGTAGTGCAAGTTGGGGAGCTGAGGCTGGCAGAATGCCCTCTTGCTCAGGGGAGGTCAGTCATTTGTTTGATTCATATTTTCAACTGATTGTAGGAGATCCACCCAAGTTATGGAGGGCAATCTACCATAAAGTCCACCGATTTAAATGTGAATTCCATCTCCTGAACACCCTCGCAGAAATATCCAGAATAGTGTTTGACCACAATTCTGGACAATGTGGTCTGACCAAGGTGACACATAAAATTAGCCATCATACTTCTAGAGAATTACCCCATCTGCAGTTTTGCTTTTAGAGGTGAGGAATGTAGCTTTCTGTTCCTATCTGCTTAACTCATTGCAATCTCTTTCTATTATGTTTTCACTGCTATAAAACATTAAATATTGATATGAATCTGTGGCAGCATTGATAAGAAATATACCATTTTCAAAATAAGTTAACAACTTGACAAACTGTAGTTTACTGTGGCTTGACTGGTCCTGCTTGAGACAGAGCTGGTCACAGTAATAGACTCCATAGAAAGCTACATTCCTAATAGCCTGGGAGTATAAAAAATGTGGACTCAAGGACATATATTGATTTTAGGTAAAAAGTGAACTCATCTGCCTTGGGGCATCTCAAAATGATGTTTGCTCAGTTCTTTGTTGGCAACAGATACACTGAAGTGTTATTAAGAGGGAATTCTGGAATTGCACTCCTTCCTGTATGGATCTGCTGCATTTCTGATACATCCGACAATGCTGCTTCTCCATCATTAAGAGATGATCAGCCTCTGCTAATCTTTAGCAATAGACCTTTCGTGCAATTAAGAGAACTATGTTGTAAAGTGCTAGTGATTTCTCAAAATTCCACACATGTACTTTTTTTTTTTTTCCACTTCTTTGCTTCTTGGGAATTTCATCCATTGCTATAAATTTTATTATCTCCTCCATGTGGTTGAGTCTCAGGTTTCCAACTCTGGTACTGATCTCTCTCCTGAACTCTAAACACCCATTTTTAACTCTGCCTGACATTACAACTTAGATATTCTGCCAACATCTTAAGTCCAATACAATTAGGACAAAGTCACTAACAATTCTACCTTTGTTGTTGTTGATATTGTTATTGAAATTATCACTAGGTTCCCAGGATTTTCCTTGACTACTCTTTCACGTCCATGCCTCCAGTTAGCTGCCAAATCTAGTTCTCAGTGATTCTTACATCCTCTCATCTTTTCCATCTCATGGCCAACATATTTACTTGCTTTCTCCAGCCAGGACTTTTGAAAGTATCCAGACTAGTCTTCTCACCTCTGTTTCTCCTATCCCATCCTATACATCAATACAGATGATAATAACTCATATTAAACTCTCGAGATCAGATGTATGTTATTTTAAATAGTTTATTTTTAAGATGTGTTTTAGAATATAGACCTTTTTCTTGTTAATTCTGGGAGTTTTAGAAAGGTAATATGAAGAAAATACTCTGTATTACAAAACCCCCATAATGGAGACTGGGGGAGCATCCTGTAATCAAACATTGCTATTTCTTCAGTGAAATGGATGAATATTCACATTAAGTAATATAAACGATACAATTGGTATAAATAAATAAATGGTCTCTCTTTGTACGTGTTAAACTTTCATACCCAATGTGTTCAGATCAGACTGGCTTTTATCTCCAAATGCATTGTTAAAAAAACTCATATGTTTGACTTTTGCAACTTTTGGACTTTGAAATTGTGGATAAGGATTGGTAGACCTGAATTAGGTAAATCTTCAAGTAACCATGGGCTTCCCTGGTGGCTCAGAGGGTAAAGCGTATGCCTACAAGGCAGGAGACCTGGGTTCGATCCCTGGGTCAGGAAGATCCCCTGAAGAAGGAAATAGCAACCCACTCCAATATTCTTGCCTGGAGAATCCCATGGACAGAGGAGCCTGGTGGGCTACAGTCTACAGAGTTGCAAAGAGTGGAACACGACTGAGCAACTTCACTTTCTTTACTTTCTTTCTTTCTTTCAAGTAACCATATCATTCCTATTTTCTACTGGCTTAGTTGTGAACTCTTCACTCTGCTATTTTCAAATGCTTTCTCAATTTGATTACAATCTATTAGTTCTGGATGTATCTTCCACTCATCCTCTATATATTATAGTTTTAAATATACCCTTATTGTCTGCATTACTAGAGAAAAGGTTTGTGAGGGTAGAACTTTGCTGATTGGAATCTCAGTCAAGATTGAGTTGTGTGAAATGAATACAAAGGGTATTATGGAGAAATTCCAACTATCCCTCTGGGTTCTGGAAAGACTGGTTTGTGTACATATGGATATATATATATATATAAATTCAAACAAAACAAAATCTATGATTACAGGACCCATGATGTTTAGTATCATAGTTTCTGCTGCAGGGGTCCTCTGAATATCCTGAGCCATTTTAAGGGAGATTGCCCACCCAGACCATGGCAAGTCTCAGACCCTAGAGGAGCACTTTTTCTCCTGGTGCATTAACAGGCCATTGGATCGTGGGAAGCTCTGGCCAGAAACCAGTGGCCAGGATGGCTACACATCTCCTCTGCACTGATGAGCTTCGGTACTCACATGGAACCTGGACAGTGAGAGAGCAGTGACTACTCCCACCGTGTTCCCTGGGGCTCGCTGGTCTGTTCTGGGCTTACTCTAGGGCAGTCGATGAATGCCACCTTTACTTTTGCCCACTTGGTCCTTTCAGGTTGGTTCTACTTATCTCCAGGCTCTGCTTTCTCTCTCACTCGAAACATCTCCTCTAAAGCCCCATTAATCCTTACCCTTATTATGTCATCTGAAGAGAGAAAAACTAGTGGTGTTTTCCTAGGTCACTAAGTATTTACCTAATTTCCATTCTAACCTTCTTTCTTAGTAGTTTTTTACTAGTAATTTTCCAAGTAGTTTCTTAACTGGGTACATTGCTATGTAGAATAAAAACTGTATTTTGCACCTTTCCTTGAAGGTTGGCATGGCCATAAGACTAAATTCTGGGTAAATGGAGGTACTGTATGTGATTTGCAGAAGGGCTTCTTGAAGGTGTTGACCAACTGGGAGCGGCTACCTATTCCTCCCTTCTACTGCCTGGAATGTGAACAGGATGGCTGAAACTCCAATGGCAAGCTTGGGTTATACTTTATGTGAAAGAATATACCTTTGTGGCTTTAAGCCATGTTTGAAGTTTTCTATCAGATGTCATCAGGTCCAGTCCTGTTGGATATGAAGTTTGATACCTGATATAAATAACAGAAGCTAAAAATATGAGTAATAGTGAACTACTCCAGATCTATTATTTATGGGTTAAACTTTTGCTTGGAATTATTATAAATCTCGATTTTCTTAATTGAAAGTAAACTTACAAAACATGTTGCTGGACTTTCTTGGTGGCCCAGTGGCTGAGAGTCCATGCTCCTACTGAAGGAGGCATGGGTTCAATTCCTGCTTGGGGAACCAAGATCCTGCATGCCTCACAGTGCAGCCAAAAATACAATACAGTACAATATTCTTGTAAGATTAAAGAAGAATATTGTCTAAGAATTGAATTCTTTTGTTTACCTGTGTCAGCTTCAATGGCCATTCCCTATTGCAGAGAAAGTGGGACAAGCTAATTGTTTGGACTGAGGAAAGGATACAAGAAATTGCCAAGGGAGAAGATGTGTACATTAGTATTTCTAAATACCATCCTATATCTCATCTTATACATAAGTATTCCTTTAACTCTTTGTAGGGAAATAGCAGCTTATTCTTAGTTTCTGTTCCAGTGTCTCTAAGTAAAGCTGATTTGGCATGCTTTTATTATTATTATTATAATCTTTATGTTTTCCAGAATTATTACTAATAATTATTGGAAATTTGCATGGTGGTAAGATAGCTAGATGACATTAGGTATTTCGCTCAGAATTCTCCTGAAGACCTAGATTCCCATGAAAATAACACACAGGGAAAAAAAATGGAGAAAAGTCTGCTGTGAATTTATGTGCACTTCGTGGTTTTCGTTAAGCCCACTGCTGGATTTACATTGTCAGCCCCCACAAATGTGAATTCCCAAGAAGTCCAAGTAGAAGGAGAGTAGAGAGAAGGGCAGAATATATATATATATATATATATATACACACACACATACACACACCTATATATATATATAAATGGCTAGAGCTTTGTTCTAGGCCCTCAAGTAAGCAGTTATTTATATCTATTTATAGATCANCTCTGTGGTTGGCACAGTGGGCCCTGGACCCCAAGCCGGTTAAAATTTAATTCAATGCCAAACTGCAGAAACATTAAGCACAGTCACTGACCCTGCAAGCTTCGGCACCTGCAGCAACACTGGCTCGTCATCCAAGGTCTGCCCTGTGACTCTAAGACGGTGGCTGAGCAAGGCCCAGGATGACCAGGCCCAGGACGAAACCGGCACCAGCAGCCGGCACGCCTCTGGCTGTGGAGGACGGACAGAGCCTGGCACGGCCCAGCCCATGGCTTCAGCACACCCTCTCTCCACGGTCCTGAGACAGGGCTGAACCTGGAGACTGGAAATGCCTGTTTTTCTTGGTTCTGCTGCTGCAGCAGGCTAGAGCCACGGCACCCCTCCTCCACTCACCGCTGCTCTCCCCGTTGTATTTTCGACAATTCCTGAACATAGTCTTCATGTCATTCACAAACTCCTCCTTGGTACAGTATAAACCTCCATTCAGTTTCTTCTCCATGCTTGAAATATCCATGGGGACCTACAACAGGCGCCACTCATTACTATCATTGGAGCGACAGAGCTTTGTAGGCCCCACACCACTGGAGCTGTTTGAGAGCCTGGGAAGCACCCAGCACCCAGCCCTGAGGAGTGCCAGCTGACTGCACAGCAACACAACCAGCAAAGAGGCACACGCCACAGTCGTGCAGCTGACAAGGCTCCCTCTACCTTAATGATCTGGTAGTAGTTAGGGGCATACGACTCGTCCACTGGTTCCAAAAAGGGCCAGGAATCCTTGTGAGCCTTCACCACGTCCAGAACTGAGGAGCCAAAGAGGAGAGAAGGGTCAGCATACGCACCCGGGAACACACTCGGTGGAACACAGGAGGGGAGCATGGGAACTGACCTTTGTACATGGCGGTGAAGTCATCATCTAGCTCGAAGCTGTGAACCAGAGAGTGAGAAAGCAGCAGTGACTGAGACCCCTTCTCTCCCCAGTGCCCTGGATTCAGCCTGACACACAGCTCTCCGGACCAACACTTGGAACAGTCCCCAGGAAACCTCTGTAAACCTCTGCTAAGCTAAGTCTGTAACACTGACGACCTCCAGAAAACACGAGGGAGTGAGGGTCAGCACACTCATGCCCTCCCTCCCTCATCGACAAAACGACAGCTGGCCCGACCCCACACCAGGCAGCTGAGAAGGGCTGGGGCACTGCACTCACGGGTCTCTCGTCCTCTTCTCGGCCCGAGGCGGGGACTGGGGGTCCAGGTGGGACAGCTGCGGGGGCAGCGCCTTCCCCTGGGCCAGCAGCCAGGCCCGCTCCTCCCTGAGCCGGCGCCTCTTGGCTCGATCTGCGCGAACACAGAGCAGAGGCGCGTCAGGACTCCACCAGGGAGACGCGTGCGCAACTGCGCCCTCTGCCGACCTCTGTGCTGACAGGACTGCGCTAGAGCAAGAAGGCTTTACGGGACTTCTGTCCTGGGGTCACAGAGAGCGGGTCACGGAGGCAAGAGGGCCCTGGTGGGTAGGGGGATGAGCAAGAGAGAAGGAAAGCAGAGGGCCGACAGACAGTCACCCTCGCTGACCACGTCCAGCCCTTTCTATGTTGCCCACACAAAGACAGTATCTCCTGTTTAGGAGCAGACCTCAGTCCAAACACAGCGGGAGGACTGTGCAAGCCCCCTGAAGAGCTCACAATGGTCATCCTCCCTGTGCCCGCCCCCATCCACACTGGAGCAGGAGGTGCCAGGGAAGTGAAGAAGCCAGCGGGACAGCCCAGGAGCTGGAAGGGGAGGCATTCTCTGGTTCCCAGACATGGCCGTGAGAAACACACTTGCCAGTGCACTGCGGGCATGCTGGCAGTGGGGGAGGAAGCAGCAAGGACTCAGAACACCATCAGGAGGCACGACGCGTGACGGAAGGTGCCCGGTGGGAGCAGACAGGGCCCGCAGACACCCGCTCCCACCGAGCTCCCTCTGCTCCAATTTCATGCCCGGGTAGAAGTAAACTTGTATGTGTAAGAGAACCTATACATGCTTTAATTATCAGAGGCATTTTGCTATCAACAACTTTTACTAAAGTTGGTTTCTAAGAAAGAGAATGATTTCAAGCCTAAAGAAAAGTAAAACTAAATTAATGAACATCCATGTAGCAACACATTAGGCATCATGAACTCAGTTCAAGATTTCACAACTAGTAACCAGTCACGTCATCAGAATCNTCATCTCACATGCTAGTAAAGTAATGCACAAATTCTCCAAACCAGGCTTCAGCAATACGTGAACTGTGAATTTCCAGATGCTCAAGCTGGTTTTAGAAAAGGCAGAGAAACCAGAGGTCTTTTTTCCATCATCTTCTGGATCATCAAAAATGCAAGAGAGTTCCAAAAAAACATCTATTTATGATTTATTGACTATGCCAAGCCTTTGACTGTGTGGATCACAACAAACTGTGGAAAATTCTGAAAGGGAATACCAGACCACCTGTCCTGCCTCTTGAGAAACCTGTATGCAGATCAGGAAGCAACAGTTGGAACTGGACATGTAACAACAGTCTGGTTCCAAATAGGAAAAGCAGTACATCAAGGCTGCATATTGTCACCCTGTTTATTTAAAGTATATGCAGAATATATCATGAGAAACACTGGGCTGGGTGAAGACAAATTGGGATGAAGATCGCTGGGAGAAATATCAATAACTTCAGATATGCAGATGACACCACCCTTATGGCAGAAAGTGATAAAAGTGAAAGAGGAGAGTGAAAAAGTTGGCTTAAAGCTCAACATTCAGAAAATTAAGATCATAGATCTGGTCCCATCACTTCAGGGCTAATAGATGGGGAATCAGTGGAATCAGTGTCAGACTTTATTTTTTTGGGCTGCAGATGGTGACTGCAGCCATGAAATTAAAAGATTACTCCTTGGAAGCAAAGTTATGACCAACATAGACAACATATTAGAAAGCAGAGACATTACTTTGTCAACAAATGTCCATCTAGTCAAGGCTATGGTTTTTCCAGTGGTCATGTATGGATGTAAGAGTTGGACTATAAAGAAAGTTGACTCCAAAGAATTGATGCTTTTGAACTGTGGTGTTGGAAAAGATTCTTGAGAGTCCCTTGGACTGCAAGGAGATCCAACCAGTCCATTCTGAAGGAGATTAGTCCTGGGTGTTCATTGGAAGGATTGATGTTGAAGCTGAAACTCCAATACTTTGGCCACCTGATGTGAAGAGCTGACAGTTTGAAAAGACTCTGATACTGGGAGGGATTGAAGGCAGGAGGAGAAGGGGATGACAGAGGGTGAGATGGTTGGATAGTATCACTGACGCAATGGACATGAGTTTGGGCATGCTCCGGGAGTTGGTGACGGACAGGGAGGCCTGGTGTGCTGTGATTCATGTGGTTGCAAATAGTCGTTGCTCATGACTGAGCAACTGAACTGAACTGAACATGTCAATTGAGTCGGTGATGCCATACAACCGTCTCATCTTCTGTCATCCCCTTCTCCTCCTGCCTTCAATCTTTCCCAGCATCAGGGTCTTTTAAACAAGTCAGCTCTTCACATCAGGTGACCAAAGTCTTGGAGTTTCAGCTTCTACATCAGTCCTTCCAATGAACATTCAGGACTGACTCCATTTAGGCTGGACTGGTTGGATCTCCTTGCAGTCCAAGGGACTCTCAAGAGTCTCCTCCAACACCACAGTTCAGAGCATCAATTATTAGGTGCTCAGCTTTCTTTATAGTCCAGCTGTCACATCCGTACATAACTACTGGAAAAACCATAGCTTTGACTAGATGGACCTTTGTTAGCAAAGTAAAGTCTCTACTTTTTAATATACTGTCTAAGTTGGTCCTAGTTTCTCTTTCAACGAGTAAGCGTCTTTTAATTTCATGGTTGCAGTCACCATCTGCAGTGATTTTGGAGCCCCCAAACATGAAGTCTCTCACTGTTTCCATTGTTTTCACATCTATTTACCATGAAGTGATGGGACCAGATGCCATGATCTTAGTTTTCTGAATGTTGAGCTTTAAGCCAACTTTTTCACTCTCCTCTTTCTGTTTCATCAAGAAACACTTTAGTTCTTCTTTGCTTTCTGCCATAAGAGTGGTGTCATCTGCATATCTGAGGTTATTGATATTTCTCCTGGAAATCTTAATTCCAGCTTGTGCTTCACCCAGCCCAGTGTTTCTCATGTTGTACTCTACATATAAGTTAAATAAGCAGGGTGACAGTATATAGCCTTGACGTAGTCCTTTCCCAATATGGAATCAGTTTGTTATTCCATGTCCAGTTCTAAATGTTGCTTCCTGACCAGCATACAGATTTCTCAAGAGGCAGGTCAGGTGGTCTGGTATTCTTATCTCTTGAAGAATTTTCCATAGTTTGTTGTGATCCACACAGTCAAAGGCTTTGGCATAGTCAATAAAGCAGGAATAGATGTTTTTCTGGAACTCTCTTGCTTTTTTGATGATCCAGTGGATGTTGGCTGTTTGATCTCTTGTTCCTCTGCCTTTTCTAAATCTAACTTGAACATCTTTAAGTTCACGGTTTATGTACTGTTAAAGCCTGGCTTGGAGAATTTTGAGCATTACTTTGCTAGAGTGTGAGATGAGTGCTATTGTGCAGTAGTTTGAGCATTCTTGGTCTTTGCCTTTCTTTGGGATTGGAATGAAAACTGACCTTTCCAGTCCTGTGACCACTGCTGAGTTTTCCAAATTTGATGGCATATTGAGTGCAGCACTTTCACAGCATCATCTATTTGGATTTGAAATAGCTCAACTGGAATTCCATCACCTCCACTAGCTTTGTTCATATGATGCTTCCTGAGGCCCACTTGACTTTGCACTCCAGGAGGTCTGGTTCTAGATGAGTGATCACACCATTGTGGTTATCTGGGTCATGAAGATCTTTTTTGTATAGTTCTTCTGTGTATTCTTGCCACCTCTTCTTAATATCTTCTGCTTCTATTAATTCCATAGATGTGGAGGCAGTAGCAGAGTCTCCTATTGACAAGACAACTTATGAGTAAAACCATTTTCACATCCAAAGTAGAGATTTAAATATGTGGTCTGTATTCCTTCCCATTTAAAGTATAATTTTAAACATTTCTGAATTTTATGAATTTTAAGTAGAATGGGAATATGGTTTAATATGATTATCTAATTATTCGTTTATTTTCAATTGCTTATTTAGTAACAATTACATGTTAGGTACTTGAAAAAGATGTTGATGAATTGTTCATTCTTTTTCACTAACTATAGAACAACTTTTTTGAAAAGAGTAACTGTTTACCTAGTGTGTTTGGCATGAGTTTATATTCTAAACACTCTAAGAACTTAATGCACTGCCAGACAGAATAATCTCAAAACTAGCTGTAGCAGGCTGTAGTTGGTGAACATAAATATGAAATATAAATATGAAGTCCAAATAGGATAATGGTAATGCTGGGAAGCCCAGTACACTCCTGGCATACAGTAGATTCTTAATCAATACTTGCCATGTAAATGCTGTTTATTGAGAGAGTATTATTCCTAACCAGGTGGTGAACCCAGTGTTACAGCTGGAGGTTGAGTCCTGTATTCTTATGTGCCATTATTCAAATGAATCAGATACATCTGGGACTCTGCTGAATTTTAAGACATATCTGTTTTTTAGAAATGCTATTTCTTGATCAAAAGCAATTACTAATTTTCTCGATTTCAACAATATGTTGTGGCAGTTCGAGTTGCAGTATGTGT
>SJYV01011337.1:5230993-5302153 GCA_006410875.1 Neotragus pygmaeus
TCCCAGCATCAGGGTCTTTTAAACAAGTCAGCTCTTCACATCAGGTGACCAAAGTCTTGGAGTTTCAGCTTCTACATCAGTCCTTCCAATGAACATTCAGGACTGACTCCATTTAGGTTGGACTGGTTGGATCTCCTTGCAGTCCAAGGGACTCTCAAGAGTCTCCTCCAACACCACAGTTCAGAGCATCAATTATTAGGTGCTCAGCTTTCTTTATAGTCCAGCTGTCACATCCGTACATAACTACTGGAAAAACCATAGCTTTGACTAGATGGACCTTTGTTAGCAAAGTAAAGTCTCTACTTTTTAATATACTGTCTAAGTTGGTCCTAGTTTCTCTTTCAACGAGTAAGCGTCTTTTAATTTCATGGTTGCAGTCACCATCTGCAGTGATTTTGGAGCCCCCAAACATGAAGTCTCTCACTGTTTCCATTGTTTTCACATCTATTTACCATGAAGTGATGGGACCAGATGCCATGATCTTAGTTTTCTGAATGTTGAGCTTTAAGCCAACTTTTTCACTCTCCTCTTTCTGTTTCATCAAGAAACACTTTAGTTCTTCTTTGCTTTCTGCCATAAGAGTGGTGTCATCTGCATATCTGAGGTTATTGATATTTCTCCTGGAAATCTTAATTCCAGCTTGTGCTTCACCCAGCCCAGTGTTTCTCATGTTGTACTCTACATATAAGTTAAATAAGCAGGGTGACAGTATATAGCCTTGACGTAGTCCTTTCCCAATATGGAATCAGTTTGTTATTCCATGTCCAGTTCTAAATGTTGCTTCCTGACCAGCATACAGATTTCTCAAGAGGCAGGTCAGGTGGTCTGGTATTCTTATCTCTTGAAGAATTTTCCATAGTTTGTTGTGATCCACACAGTCAAAGGCTTTGGCATAGTCAATAAAGCAGGAATAGATGTTTTTCTGGAACTCTCTTGCTTTTTTGATGATCCAGTGGATGTTGGCTGTTTGATCTCTTGTTCCTCTGCCTTTTCTAAATCTAACTTGAACATCTTTAAGTTCACGGTTTATGTACTGTTAAAGCCTGGCTTGGAGAATTTTGAGCATTACTTTGCTAGAGTGTGAGATGAGTGCTATTGTGCAGTAGTTTGAGCATTCTTGGTCTTTGCCTTTCTTTGGGATTGGAATGAAAACTGACCTTTCCAGTCCTGTGACCACTGCTGAGTTTTCCAAATTTGATGGCATATTGAGTGCAGCACTTTCACAGCATCATCTATTTGGATTTGAAATAGCTCAACTGGAATTCCATCACCTCCACTAGCTTTGTTCATATGATGCTTCCTGAGGCCCACTTGACTTTGCACTCCAGGAGGTCTGGTTCTAGATGAGTGATCACACCATTGTGGTTATCTGGGTCATGAAGATCTTTTTTGTATAGTTCTTCTGTGTATTCTTGCCACCTCTTCTTAATATCTTCTGCTTCTATTAATTCCATAGATGTGGAGGCAGTAGCAGAGTCTCCTATTGACAAGACAACTTATGAGTAAAACCATTTTCACATCCAAAGTAGAGATTTAAATATGTGGTCTGTATTCCTTCCCATTTAAAGTATAATTTTAAACATTTCTGAATTTTATGAATTTTAAGTAGAATGGGAATATGGTTTAATATGATTATCTAATTATTCGTTTATTTTCAATTGCTTATTTAGTAACAATTACATGTTAGGTACTTGAAAAAGATGTTGATGAATTGTTCATTCTTTTTCACTAACTATAGAACAACTTTTTTGAAAAGAGTAACTGTTTACCTAGTGTGTTTGGCATGAGTTTATATTCTAAACACTCTAAGAACTTAATGCACTGCCAGACAGAATAATCTCAAAACTAGCTGTAGCAGGCTGTAGTTGGTGAACATAAATATGAAATATAAATATGAAGTCCAAATAGGATAATGGTAATGCTGGGAAGCCCAGTACACTCCTGGCATACAGTAGATTCTTAATCAATACTTGCCATGTAAATGCTGTTTATTGAGAGAGTATTATTCCTAACCAGGTGGTGAACCCAGTGTTACAGCTGGAGGTTGAGTCCTGTATTCTTATGTGCCATTATTCAAATGAATCAGATACATCTGGGACTCTGCTGAATTTTAAGACATATCTGTTTTTTAGAAATGCTATTTCTTGATCAAAAGCAATTACTAATTTTCTCGATTTCAACAATATGTTGTGGCAGTTCGAGTTGCAGTATGTGTCAAATACTCTAAAGAGCATAAATTATTAAAAAATTTTTAAATATTCAGAATAAAAATCACTGGTACTGTCTACATTGGAAAGAAAGTTATTATAGAAAATAATCCAGTAAATCACTTACAAAGATTAAGGTATTTAATATTTATTTAGAAAAATAAGAAAAAATTATAATTCTGAAGAATCATTTATCTGTTGGCACATTTTAAAAAAATTGTGCAATTTAAACTTTGTTATTATTGTTTTCTTGTTACAAATCTTGGTGACTGGAGGATTGAGGGAGTTTTCTCTGTAAAACTGAATTTGGAATCACATAATTTAAATGCCTTTTCATACTGTTCATGGAGTTCTCAAGTCAAGAATACTGAAGTAGTTTGCCATTCCCTTCTCAAGTGGACCACATTTTGTCAGATCTCTTTGTCATGACCCATCCATCTTGGGTGGCCCTACATGGCATGGCTTATAGTTTTATTGAGTTAGACAAGGCTATGGTCCATGGTTAGTGGTCAGATTGGATAGTTTTCTGTGATTGTGGTTTTCATTCTGTCCACCCTCTGATGGAGAAGGATAAGAGGCTTATGGAAGCTTCCTGATGTTAGAGACTGACTGAGGGGGAAACTGGGTCTTATTTTGATGGGCGGAGCCATGCTCAGTTCAGTTCAGTGCCGGGGTCCAGCCCCCGCAGGATCCAGGGAAACCCGAAGGAGAAACGGCATCGGCGATTGTGATTGATTTAGAAAGAGAGATAGATAAGAATGCTGTAGATAAGAAAATAAAGGAGAGAAAGAGGCTGATATTCCTTGGTTTATATAGAAAGCCAGTAAAACTCCGAGACAAGAAGTTTGCCCTGTTTACGGAGGCCACAGGTGCCCTCCTGGTCTCCCGAGGGAGTGAAGACACAGAACGTCTTCCTGTTCAGGTCTTAGAAACCCAGGTAGATAAATGAATGCAGGGAGCCTCCATGCTCAAAGGGATCAGCCTGAAAAAGAGAGGGAGAGCGAGAGAGAGAAAGAAAGATAGAAGAAAAAACACGGGGTGACCAAGCTTCGGTAAGCGAGGGCCAAAAGCTTTATTTTTTAAAAGGTATTTTTATACCTTGCCTTATACATAGAGGGAAATGAAAGATGCAAGGTCATACAGAGTCAGCCCAAACATTCCAGCAGTTTTGCCCTTATTGAAACCAGGATTTTTTTGCATACCTTTTCCACAAATGATGTTGTGTACAGTATCTTCTGGCCTTGGAGGCCTGTGAACATNTGGCGTATCTCTTTACGGCTGCCCCAGCAAAGCACAGCCACTGCTCCTTACCTTGGACGAGGGGTATCTCCCTACCGCCACCGTTCCTGACCTTCAATGTGGAATAGCTCCTCTAGGCCCTCCTGTGCCTGCACAGCCACCGCTCCTTGGGTTGCTCCTCCCAGCCGCAGGCCCTGGCCTCGGGTGTGGGTGGCTCCTCCCAGCTGCCGCCCCTGGCCTCGGGATCTGCCTGCAAGTTAGGAGACCAGGAGACAGGGGTTCCATTCCGGGGTCAGGAAGGTCACCTGGAAGAGGAAATGGCAACCCATTCCAGTATTCTTGCCTGGAAAATCCCATGGACAGAGGAGCCTGGCAGGCCACAGTCCATGGGATCGCAAAGAGTCAGATCCCATGGAGCATGCACGCTGGGAAATTTCTCTGCACTCCCCCAAGATGAACTTGCTCAGGCTCTTCTGTCCTCTTGCACTGAATTTCTTTGGCTTGGGCAACCAAATATTCCTAATTACAGCATCCAATATATAATTTCTGGGCACTATCAAGGAGAGACAATGAGATGTACTTGGAAGATAATGGATTTTGGATTGAGACCAAGGTTGGAACACTTTTTCCTGTAAAGGGGTGTGTGTGTGTGTGTGTGTGTGTGTGTGTGTGTGTGTACTCAGTCCCTCAGTCGTGTCTGACTGCTAGAGCAGCCACGGAGAGATGTAATAAAAATGGGTATGGCTGTGTTCCATCAAAACATTACTTATGGACGCTGAACTTCATTTAATTTGCATATCTTATAAGGTAGTTATTTCATTTGTTTTAACAATTAAAAAGTGTAAAGGCCATTTTCAGTTCATGGGCTTTAGAAAAACAGAAGGCGGATGGGGATTGGCTCACAGGTTGCAATTTGTAGATCCCTTTAGGCAGAACTGAATTTACATAGCAGCTCTGTTAATTACTGGTTCTGTGTCCTTGGTATATGGTCAGGCCTCTCAAGATGGCTGCTTTCTTGCCCTCTGTATATCCCTTGCAGAACAATGCCTGCTTCAAGCACACACTATGTACATGACTGACCTTCCTACGTACTTGCCCCAGGCCCCAGCTAGTGACTGTTCTTGACAAATGGGTGATGAGGGGCGTGCTTCTCTAATGGTTTTCCCAGTAGCCGATGAACACCTGATGTCAATCCCCCATCACTGGTAACCTCCCCTCCCTGAAGACTGCTGTCATGGCCTGACCACAGTCTGCTGCACACGAGAAGGTGTAGCTCCAGGACCTTGCTTCAGATGTGTGAACTCCCCCATCCATTAAACCTCTGATGTCTCTGTTGCTGACTCCAGGCTCTTTCTTTGGTCTTGAAACTGGGCAAGCAGAGGCCTTATAGGCCTGTGGGGTTCAGGACAGCATTTGGGCAAGTTAGTTTACCTCTTTAAGCTTCACTTTGGTCAGTAAAATGGGAATTGCAAGTACCCGATGGAGTAACTGTGAGGATTTAACTTAAGCTCCCTTGCGGCTCAGCTGGTAAAGAGTGCGCCTGCGTTGGGGAAGACCTGGGTTGGATCTCTGGCTTGGGAAGATTTCCTGGAGAAGGGAAAGGCTACTCCAGTATTCTGGCCTGGAGAATTCCATGATCTGTATAGTCCATGGAATTGCAAAGACTTGGACATGACTGAGCGACTTTCACTTTCAACTTAATAACATATGTAGGCCTTCCCAGGTGGCTCAGTGGTGAAGAATCTGCCTGCAGGTTTGATCCCTGGGTTGGGAAGATACCCTAAAGGAGGAAATGGCAACCCAGTCCAGCATTCTTGCCTGGGAAAACTAAGGGACAGAGAAGCCTGGTGTGCTAAATCAAGTTGGACGACTTGATTTAGTGACTAAACAGCAACAAACTATGGAAAACACAGAGTAATAGCTGTGTGTTTCACTAGTAATGGTTACATTGTGACAGGAAGTGAAGTGACGTTGCTCAGTAGTGTCCGACTCTTTGCGACCTTATGGACTGTAGCCCACCAGGCTTCTCAGTCCATGGGATTTTCCAGGCATGAACACTGCATGAATACTGGAGTGGGTTGCCATTTCCTTCTCCAGGCATCTTCCCTACCCAGGGATTTAACCCAGGTCTCCTGCATTGCGGGCAGATGCTTTACCGTCTGAGCTACCAGGGCAGCATAAAAATAACACAAATTTTAAATAATTAATGATTAACTTACCTGTTGACTTCTCCTCAATTATGTTGTTGAACTCTTTTGTTGCTTCTCAAAATGGGAAAAGCTTTCTTATTCATGAATGAAAGTAATACATGTTCTTTAAAAAAATAAAATAATATGGAAATATAAAGATAAATAAAGAGAATGATAAAATAATAAGAATAAAATTAACCCATAATGTTAATCCCACAGCAAGCGTATGATATAGGTGCCACCACCTCCTTCATTTTACAAATGAGGAAATAGGTTCAGATATGTTAAGTGCTTTGTCCAAGGTAACTATGTATATTGTGTTCATTTACCTTTTTATTATCCAGAATATTTCTCTTCTGGGGAGGCTGTGTTTCCTCTATCTGATACCTGTGGTTGTAGTAGGGGCCAAACAAAATGCTCATGTCCTTTGGCCACAGAGGGGACATTTGTGCCAGAAAGGGCCTGTCACCATGCTCTGTTGCCCTGGCTTGTCATGTGAATTCATTGGTGGTTGGCTTGGGATCCAGGCATGTCCAACCAGTGCCGTTTCCTGAGATAATTTCAATTTAAATAGCAGGAAGCTCTTTTGTCTCTGGTCATGATCCTTGAAAGATATATTTTTAGTATATTCTGTGGCCATGCATGGAGCTCATGGGAACAGAGGGCCTGAGAGAATGAAACCGATTGTGGAGAGCAGAGCCAGTAGACTGTTCGAGGAGAGGCTTGGTAGGTGAGGCAGAGAGAAAGAAAGAGTCTAAAACAGTGCAAGTTCCTGGGTCCAGGTGTTTCTGAAGACTCCCTCACAGTTTGGTGGTGTAAACTTTGACAGAAACTTTTTCTCAGATCAGTTTGACTTTCTGTTTTTTTTTTTTTTTTTCCAGTCAAAAGAACACTGACTGAGCAGGTCAAGGGGATGCAAACCCAGACCCGGCTGAATCTGAAGTCTAAGCTTCTTCCCATTGCTTCTCATAGAAGAAAACTGCTAATAGTTAGATTTTTTTCTTACCAACTCTTTTTTAAAATGACTAAACAAACATGACTATATGGGAATATTTATATATTTATTTAAAATTGAAATATAGTGAATGTAAACTATTTTATACATTCAGTTCAGTTGCTCAGTCGTGTCCGACTCTTTGTGATCCCGTGAACCGCAGCATGCCAGGCCTCCCTATCCATCACCAACTCCCAAAGTCCACTCAAACCCATGTCCATCAAGTCAGTGATGCCATCCAGCCATCTCATCCTCTGTCTTCCCCTTCTCCTCCTGTCCTCAATCTTTTCCAGCATCTTTTCAAATGAGTCAGCTCTTCGCATCAGGTGGCCAAAGTATTGTAGGTGTACAATATAGTGACAATTTTAAAAAGTTACACTTCATTTTTAGTTATTATAAAATATTGGCTATATTCCCTGTGTTATACAGTATTTCCTTGTAGCTTATTTTATACATAATAGTTTGTACCTCTTAGTCCCCTACCCCTATCTTGCTTCCTCCTTGCTTCCACCCCACAGTGGTAACCACTAGATTGTTCTCTGTATCTGTGAGCCTGGTTCTTTTTTGTTATATTCATTTGTTTGTTGTATTTTTTTTTAGATTCCTCATGTAAGTAGTACTGTACAGTACTTGTCTTTCTCTGTCTGACTTATTTTAGAGTGTAATTCCCCCAAGTCCATCCATATTGTTGCAAATGGCAAAATTTCATTCTTTTTAATGGTTGAGTACTATTCTGTTGTGTGTGTGTGTACACACACACACACACATGCATGCACTCCATATCTTTATCCATTAATCTGTTGGGTAAACACTAGGTTGCTTCCCTATCTTGGCAATTGTAAATAATGCTACTATGAACACTGGGGTGCATGTATCTTTTTGAATTAGTGTTTTTGTATTTTCAGATATATCCTCAGGAGTAGAATTGCTGGGTTATATGGTGTTTCTATTTTTAGCATTTTGAGAAATCTCCATACTGTTCTTCCACACTGCCTATAACAATTTACATTTCCAACAAGACTGTGTGAGGATTCTCTTTTCATCCTCGCCAATACTTATTTTTTGTATTCTTTTTGATGATATCTGACATGTGTGAGGTGATATCTCACTGTGGTTTTCATTTGTATTTCCATGGTGGTTAGCGATGTTGAGTCTTTTCATTTGCCAGTTCATCTACAGATCCTCTTTGGTCAACTGTCTATTCAGGTCTTTGGCCAATTTTTTAATCAGGGAGGATGAGTTGTATGAGTTGTTTATCTATTTCAGATATTAACTCCTTATTGGTCATATAACTTGCAAATATTTTCTCCCATTCAGTAGGTTGTTTATTTGTTTTGTCAATAGTTTTCTTTGCTTGTACAAAAGCTTTAAAGTTTAATTAGGTCCAATTTGTATGTTTTTGTTTTTATTTCCTTTGCTTTAAGAGACAGATCCAAAAAATATTGCTATGACATATGTTAAAGAATGTTCTGCCTATGTTTTCCTCTAGGAGTTTTATGGTTTCCAGTTTTACATTAAGGTATTTATTCTAGAAGAGAAGGGAAAGGCAAAGGAGAAAAGGAAAGACATACTTATTTGAATGCGGAGTTCCAAAGAATAGCAAGGATAGATAAGAAAACTTTCCTCAGTGATCAATGCAAAGAAATAGAGGAAAACAACAGAATGGGAAAGACTAGAGATCTCTTCAATAAAATTGGAGATACCAAGGGAATATTTCATGCAAAGATGGGCTCAATAAAGGACAGAAATGGTATGGACCTAACAGAAGCAGAAGATGTTAAGAGGTGGCAAGAATACACAGAACTATGCAAAAAAGATTTTCATGATCCAAATAACCACAATGGTGTGATTACTCACCCAGAGCCAGACCTCCTGGAGTTCAAAGTCAAGTAGGCCTTAGGAAGCATCACTGTGAACAAAGTCAGTGGAGGTGATGGAATTCCAGTTGAATAATTTCAAATCCAAATAGATAATGCTGTGAAAGTGCTGCACTCAATATGCCAGCAAATTGGGAAAACTCAGCAGTGGCCACAAGACTGGGAAAGGTCAGTTTTCATTCCTATCCCAAAGAAAGGCAATGCCAAAGAATGCTCAAACTACTGCACAATTGCACTCATCTCACATGCTAGCAAAGCAATTCTCAAAATTCTCTGCGAAGTGAGGCTTCACAGTACGTGAACCATGAATTTCCAGATGTTCAAGCTGGATTTAGAAAAGGCAGAAGAACCAGAGATCAAATTGCCAGCATCCATTGTATCAACAAAAAAGCGAGAGAATTCCACAGAAATATTTACTTCGCTTCATTGACTACACTAAAGCCTTTGATTGTGTGGATCACAACAAATTGTAGTAAATTCTCAAAGAGATGGGAATACCAACCCACCTGACCTGCCTCCTGAGAAATCTGTATGCAGGTCAAGAAGCAAATTTTAGAAACAGACATGGAACAATGGACTTATTCCAAATTGAGAATGGAGTATGTCAAGGCTGTGTATTGTCACTGTGCTTATTTAACTTACATGTAGAGTACATCATGTGAAATGCTGGGCTGGATGAAGCGCAAGCTGGAATCATCATTGCTATGAGAAATATCAATAACCTCAGATATGCAGATGACACCATCCTTATGGCAGAAAGTGAAGAGGAACTCCAGAGGCTCATGATGAAAGTGAAAGAGGAGAGTGAAAACCTGGCTTAAAATTCAACATTCACAAAACTAAGATCATGGCATCTGGTCCCATCACTTCACAGCAAATAGATGGGGAAACAATGGAAACAGAGAGACTTTATTTTCTTGGGCTCCAAAATTACTGCAGATGGTTACTGTAGCCATGAAATTAAAAGGCACTTGCCCTTTGGAAGAAAAGCTATGACCAACCTAGACAGCATATTAAAAAGCAGAGACATTACCAACAAAGTTTCGCATAGTCAAAGCTATAGTTTTTCCAGTAGTCATGTTTCAGTTTAGTTCAGTTCAGTTTCTCAGTTTTGTCTAACTCTTTGTGACCCCATGGACTGCCAGCATGCCAGACCTCCCTGTCCATCACCAGCTCCCGGAGTTTACTCAAACTCATACCATTGAGTCAGTGATGCCATCCAACCATCTTATCCTCTATTGTCCCCTTCTTCTCCTGCTTTCAATCTTTCCCAGCATCAGGGTCTTTTCCAATGAGTCAGTTCTTTGCATCAGGTGGTCAAAGTATTGAAGTTTCAGCTTCAGCATCAGGCCTTCTAATGAATATTCAGGACTGATTTCCTTTAGAATGGACCGGTTGGATCTCCTTGCAGTCCAAGGGACTCTCAAGNCTGGCGTGCTGCGATTCATGGGGTCACAAAGAGTCAGACATGACTGAGCGACTGAACTGAACTGAACTATATCCCTTTAATACGTTAGAAGCTGAATTTTACATATGTTAATTAAGGAAAGTTTGTTAATATATCATTTAGTCTGATTATTCAATGAGTAACTGAGAAAAATTTATTAAAGTCTCCTACTATAATGTTGGACTCATTCTACTTTTAGTTGGGTCAATTTTTGCTTTACTTAATGAGAGAAGATGAATTTAAAATTGCCACATTTTTCTGGTAGATTAAATTTTTTTACTATTTAAAAAGTGATTTTATTGTAAAATAAAACATACATACAAAGAGAGATCATGTATCACCTATGTGTACAGTTTAAAGAATAAGAGAAAAATAAGCACCACACAAGTTAAAGATANAGAAGATGAATTTAAAATTGCCACATTTTTCTGGTAGATTAAATTTTTTTACTATTTAAAAAGTGATTTTATTGTAAAATAAAACATACATACAAAGAGAGATCATGTATCACCTATGTGTACAGTTTAAAGAATAAGAGAAAAATAAGCACCACACAAGTTAAAGATACAGAATCCCCTAATCTCCTCCTTTATTATTGCTCCTTAGTCCACTCTCATACTTCTATCTGGAATTTTTTTGTTAATCACCCTTGTTTTTAAAAGTAGTTTCTCATTATTATAAGCATTCCTGAATCATTGTTTAGTTTCATAAGTTTTTCATTTCCATATCTAGTATATTAATTTTTAAGTATCTAAAAATGTCCTTTTTTTCTGTTTAATAATGGTATGCATGATATGTCTCTACTGTTTTAGTGTCATTGTTTCTGTATCATTTTATTTAAATGATTTTTTAAATATTTAAATGTCCTTATTTAGGCTACATAAAATTAAAATTTTATCTTTTGAATAGTTATAGTTAGATACACTCTGTCTTTTATTTGAAGAATTTGGTCCATGTATATTTAAATATATTTGGAATTATATTTACTGGATACAACAACATCCTTTACCTGCACGCATATGTGCTAAGTCACTTTAGTCATGTCTGAACTGAACTGACTCTTTGCGACCTTATGGACTGTAGCCCATGGGATTCTCCAGGTAAGAACACTGTAGTGGGTTTCCATGTCTTTCTCCAATCCTTTACCTAATACAGTCTAATATAAATTAATGGTTTTACCACTTTCTAGGATTTAAGAACACATTATATCTATTTTTCCTTTTCTGCTGTTTGAATTGTTGCTGTCATATATTTTAATTATACATGTATTTAAACTTCAGACTTAAATTGAACAAAGCAAGGAAAACCACTAGAACATTCAGGTATGACCTAAATCAAATCCCTTATGTTATATGGTGGAAGTGACAAATAGATTCAAGGGATTAGCTCTGATAGATAGAGTGCCTGAAGAACTATGAACGGAGGCTCGTGACATTGTACAGGAGGCAGGGATCAAGACCATCCATAAGAAAAAGAAATGCAAAAAGGCAAAATGGTTGTCTGAGGAGGCCTTACAAATAGCTAAGAAAAGAAGAGAAGTGAAAGGCAAAGGAGAAAAGGAAAGATATGAGCATCTGAATGCAGAGTTCCGAAGAATAGCAAGGAGAAATAAGAAAGCCTTCCTCAGTGATCAATGCAAAGAAATAGAGGAAGAGAATAGAATGGGAAAGACTAGAGATCTCTTCAAGAAAATCAGAGATGCCAAGGGAACATTTCATGCAAAGATGGGCTCAATAAAGGAGAGAAATGGTATGGACCTAACAGAAGCAGAGATATTAAGAAGAGGTGGTAAGAAAACACAGAAGAATGATACAAAAAAGATCTTCACAATCCAGATAAACATGATGGCATGATCACTCATCTAGAGTCAGACATCCTGGAATGTGAAGTCAAGTGGTTGGGCCTAAAGAAGCATCACTACGAACAAAACTAGTGGAGGTGATGGAATTCTAGCTGAGCTATTTCAAATCCTAAAAGATGATGCTGTGAAAGTGCTGCATGCAATATGCCAGCAAATTGGGAAAATTCAGCAGTGGCCACAGGACTGGAAAAGGTCAGTTTTCATTTCAATTCTAAAGAAAGGAAATGCCAAAGAATTTTCAAACTACCACATAATTGCACTCATCTCACACACTAGCAAAGTAATGCTTAAAATTCTCCAAGTGAGGCTTCAACAGTACCTGAACCATGAACTTCCAGATGTTCAAGCTGGATTTAGAAAAGGCAGTGGAACCAGAGATCAAATTGCTGACATCCGTTGGATCATCAAAAAAGCAAGAAAGTTCTGGAAAATTCTGCTTCTTCTTTATTGACAATGCTAAAGCCTTTGACTGTGTGAATCACAACAAACTGTGGAAAATTCTTCAAGATATGGGACTACCAGACCACCTGACCTGCCTCCTGAGAAATCTGTATGCAGGTCAGGAAGCAACAGTTAGAACTGAACATGGAACAACAGGCTGGTTCCAAATGAGAACGGAGTATTGTCACCCTGCTTATTTAACTGCTAGGCAGAGTACCTCATGTGAAATGCTGGGCTGGATGGAGCAGAAACTGGAATGAAGATTTCTGGGAGAAATATCAATAACCTCAGATACACTACCCTTACGGCAGAAAGCAAAGAGGAACTCAAGAGCCTCCTGATGAAAGTGAAAGGGAAGAGTGAAAATGTTGGCTTAAAACTCAGCATTCAGAAAAGTAAGATCATGGCATCTGGTCCCATAACTTCATGCAAATAGATGAGAATCAATGGAAACAGTGAGAGACTTTATTTTCTTGGGCTTTAAAATCACTGCAGATGGTGACTGCAGCCATGAAATTAAAAGACACTTACTTCTTGGAAGAAGAGTTATGACCAACCTAGGTAGCATATTAAAAGGCAGAGACATTACTTTGCCAACAAAGGTCCATCTTGTCAAAGCTATGTTTTTTCTAGTAGTCATGTGTAGATGTGAGAGTTGAACTATAAAGAAAGCTGAACATTGAAAAATTGATGCTTTTGAACTGTGGTGTTGGAGAAGACTCTTGAGAGTCTCTTGGACTACAAGCAGATCAAACCTGTCAATCCTAAAGGAAATCAGTCCTGATTATTCACTGGAAGAACTGATACTGAAGCTGTAACTCTGAGATTTTGACCATCTGATGAGAGGAACTGATTATTGGAAAAGTCCCTGATGCTGGGAAAGATTGAAGGCAAGAGGAAAAGGGGACAGCAGAGGATGAGATGGTTCGATGGCATCACTGACTCGATGGACATGGGTTTGAGCAAGCTCGGAGTTGGTGATGGACAGGGAAACCTGGCTTGCCGCAGTCCATGAGGTCGCAAAGAGTCAGACATGACTGAGTGACTAAACTTTAAACTTCACCACATATTATTATTGTCGTTTATGTATTTAACTCCTGTTGGCCTTCATTTTTTCATGCATTTCTGTCTTTCCATCTGGGATCATTTTCCTCTTGTCTAAAGAATCCCCTTTAGCATTTCTTTTAATATGGGTCTGCTAACAACAGTTTTTTTCTGATGTCTTTATGTTTGAAGGGTATTTTCATTGTGTTTAGACTACTAAATTGTTGATAATTTCTTTCAGCACTTCAAGATGTCATTATATTTTCTTCTTGCTTCTATGGTTTCTGTTGAGAACTTAGTTATCATTGTTGTAGTTCCTTTGAAGATACTATGCTTTTTTATCTGACTCTTCTTATGGCTTATTCTTTGTCATTCGGCAGTTTTGCTATGATGTGACTAGTAATCTCTTTATCCCACTTGGGGTTTGATATTATTCATCTATTTTGAAAAGTTCTCAGACATTATCTGTTCAAACAATGCTTTTGCCTCCATTTCCTCTCTAATCTATTTCTGTACTTCTGAACTTCCAGTTTCACTTAGAAATTTGCCAGCTCCCATGTGTCTCTTTCATTCTTTTCTCTAATTCCTTTTTTCCCTTTGGTCCTTTGGTCTGAATATTCTCTGTGGATCTATCTTACAGTAATAATGTTACTCATTTCTATTTAATCTGCTTTTAAACTCATCTGTTGAGTTCTTAATTTTGATCATTGTATTTTTCAGTTCTAGAATTTATGCATAATTCTCTTTTTATGGATTTTATTTCTCTGGTAAGAGTATCTTTTCATCTTTCTTGAAAAACATATTAATCCCTTATATTATGACTCTAATATTTGTGTCACCTATGACCTTATTTCTATTTTCTTTCTTTCTGTGATCTGATTCCTTGGTATATCTAGTAAGTTTTTATTGAATGCCAGACATTTTGTATGAAAAATTGTAGGCTGTGGATGATGCTATTCTTCTCTAGAGAAGTTACATTTTATATAATGATAGGCAGCTAGAATAGCAACAGAGAAATTCAATACAATTCGTGTATGATGATAAAGAGTCTGGATTTCAGAATTTTTAAGGTTCTAGATTCATCTGCCTGGGTTCAACTTGTAGGCAGATAATCTTGGGCAAGTTACTTAGTATTCAATTCATTTATTTTATTGTTGATAGCACAGGAAAAATAGCAGTACTTTCCTCACAGGACAGTTATGAAAATTAAATGAATTAATACTTGAAAAGTATTTAAATTAGGGACCAACACAAAGAAAGTGACCATTAAATGTTTGCTTTGTAGCTATTAATTTTTGCCTAAGGCCAAAATCATCTCCCTATGTTTCTGCAGTTAAAAAACATTGATTTGGGTGGCTACTGATAGAACTCAATACGTGGAGAAAGATTGGACCTTGTGAGAGGATAGGATCAGGAAATTGGGAGGGATTAAAAGGTCTTCGTATATTGAAAACAAAGTCAAAGAGGTAATGTAAGCACTTCAGTGTTTGTCCAAGGTTATCCCAGATAATTTCCTACATGTAATTCAGTTAATTCCCATGTTAGGTGGAGTTTCAAGGTGCAAGTATTCCAACAATTTGTCATTTTCTTACTGCCTGTCTCCGAAGTGAACAGGAGGAGTGGTTAGAGGAAGCAAAGCTCAAGAAGAGGAAATGATTACCTTAAATGGAAGAAAGTAGGGAAAACCACTAGACCATTCAGGTATGACCTAATCAAATTCCTTATGACTACACAGTGGAAGTGAGAAATAGATTTAAGGGCCTAGATCTGATAGACAGAGTGCCTGATGAACTATGGAATGAGGTTCGTGACATTGTATAGGAGACAGGGATCAAGACCATCCCCATGGAAAAGAAATGCAAAAAAGCAAAATGGCTGTCTGGGGAGGCCTTACAAATAGCTGTGAAAAGAAGAGAAGTGAAGAGCAAAGGAGAAAAGGAAAGATATAAGCATCTGAATGCAGAATTCCAAAGAATAGGAAGGGGAGATAAGAAAGCCTTCCTCAGCGATCAATGCAAAGAAATAGAGGAAAAGAACAGAATGGGAAAGACTAGAGATCTCTTCAAGAAAATTAGAGATACCAAGGGAACATTTCATGCAAAGATGGGCTCGATAAAGGACAGAAATGGTCTGGACCTAACAGAAGCAGAAGATATTAAGAAGAGGTGGCAAGAATACACAGAAGAACTGTACAAAAAAGATCAGTTTTCTTCAATTTACCAAGGCTCGGTTTGTTGCCCAGCATGTGGTCAGTCCTGGAGAGTGTTCCATGTGCACTTGAGAAGAATGTATATTCTGCTGCTTTTTGATGGATGTTCTATAAGTATTAATTAAGTCATCTGGTCTAATGTGTCATTTAAGGCCTGTGTTTCCTTATTGATTTTCTGTCTGAGTGATCTGCCCATTGATTCAAGTGGGGTGTTAAAGTCCTCCACTATTATTGTGTTATTGTCTATTTCTCCCTTTATACCTGTTAGTATATGTCATATATTGAGATGTCCTGTGTTGGGGACATACGTATTTACAATTGTTAAAACTTCCTGGATTGATTCATTGATCATTATGTAGTGTCTTTCTTGGGCTCTTGTAACAGTGTTTTAGTCTGCTTTGTCTGATATGAGAATTGCTACTACACCTTTCTTTTGATATCCATTTCCTCCCTTTGAGTCTGCACATGTCCCTAGATCTGAAGTGGGTTTCTTATAGACAGCATGTATATGGGTCTTGTTTTTTGCATCCATTCAATCAGTCTATGTCCTTTGGTCATAGCATTTAATCCGTTTACATTTAAGGTAATTATCAATATGTATTTTGTTAATTGTTTTGGGTTTGTTTTTGTAGGTCTTTTTTCTTCCCATTCTCTTTTGTTCTCTTGTGATCTGATGCCTAATTTTTTTTTTTTTTTGATGCCTAATTTTAGTGTTGTGTTGGGATTGCTTTGTGTGTGTGTGTATGTGTGTGTGTGTGTGTGCGTGTGTGCATGTATATTGGAGATTTTCAGTTTGCAGTTGCCATAAGGTTTTGATATAGCAGGCTATATATACATACACACACATATATATACACACATACACACAAGATTGCTTTAATTTACTGATCTTTTAGTTTCAAATGCATTTCCAGTATCCTACGTTTGTAGTCTCGTCTTACAATTGCTGGTTTTACATCATATTTGTGTGCAGAATATTCACTTATCTCCCAGTCTCTGAGGTCAGAAGTCTGGAGTCTCCCAAGGCTGAAAAAGAGGTGCCATCTGCTCTGCATTCTTATCTAGAACCCTCCTTATCTGGAATGTCTCCCAGATTTTTTCAGCTTGTGTGTGGAATTCGGGTCCTTGTGCTCATAGAACTGGGCTCTACTGTGGTTGGCCAGCAGTCAATGGATTTGCTCTCAGATCCTATAAGTCACCCTCAGGCAGGTCTTAGCCATGTGGTTCTCACACAACAGGATGCATTTCTTCTTCAGACTGAACAGGAAAACCTCTGTTTTGATTTTTTTAAGGCAATCTTAATTAAATATGTAGAATTTTTCCTTCTGCTGTTGTGTAGTCTAAGTGTAGGAGTGGCGGCTGTCACATCCAAGGTCTTCCCCTACAGTCAAAGGAAAAGGCCTGTGACCCTTTATGAAGGGTCAGCCCTTGGGTTCCTTTAGATTTATATCATTGTAACTGATTCACTTGGGCCCCTCTTCATACTTACAGTGATTTGAACTTGTTTCATAATCCTGTAATTGTGTACTTTTCCCATGAATCATTAATTTTTAAAAGTACTGTTTGACACATGTTCTTACTAACGGAAGCTGCGTGTATCTCACCGTAAACGGCGCGGTCCTCAGGCGCACAGTTGGGCGACCTCCCACGGTGCACCTGTGCGGCCATCACCCGGCCGGCTTGGCTGGCCCTCATGTCCGCGCCCAGTCAGACCTTTCCTCTGACAGTAACGCCGTACCTTTCAAGCAGTTTTGCCTCTTTTCTTAACTTCATATGAATGGAGTAAGACAATATGCACAAAATTGTGTGGGGGGTTTTTCTACGTTTTATCTCAGAGATTCATCTGTGTTATTGCTTGTGTAACTTCTGTGTTAATATTCCACTATACATATCATAACCTGTCTCTGTTTTATGTAAAATTTTTATTTCAGCTGAACATAGGCATTGTTTTCTCTTTTCAGCACTAGAATGTTGCCTAAAGGTTTAATTTCTGAGTCTTCACTTTTTTATGTTACATTAGTTAAATGACTTTTATATATATGCACAAATTTAAAGAAAATATGATTATTCTCTCATAAACATTTTGTCATTGTTGAGAATTTAAGATAGTTTACATTGAAAATGTATTGCCTACATATATATCCTCTTCATTCTGGCTATATGTCTGTTTTGAAAAATGATAATTCCATGTTCTGAATTTGGGGAACATTATGGAAATCCATGTAAATATGTTAGAAAAAGGCATACAAAAAAGCTAATGTTACTTGAAAAAGAGGTATATTTTAAATTTAAAGAGAATCCTGAGGAAAGAAAAATTACAGTGCTTTCCATTACTGTTGTAAAATATGATATAAAAATGTAATCTCATTTATCATTGAAATTACAAATTATGGAACTGGAAAATACATCATTTGAAAATATATTTAAGTATTTCATTACTAAAAAAGAAATGAGTCCAAGATACATTAAAACAAATTTGGTACCAGATTGCCTACATTTACCAATTTTATCATATTCTGCAAAATCCTCCTGTTCAGCTCAACATGAGGCCTGTACCTAAGTAAAATTTATGCTACTTCCTAGAAGTAATTTTATCAGAAAGCTAGATCAGGATTTCGGAGACTGTGTGTTTTCATGTCTTCTGGGTAAAGTGCTTTAGTCACTATGTTTGTCTATCTTTGTTTGCGGGATCCACATTAGGGAAACATGATTTCTAGAGTAACCACTTACAGAAGGGTTCCTCTTCCTACAAATGCCCTGGAAACTNATCAGGATTTCGGAGACTGTGTGTTTTCATGTCTTCTGGGTAAAGTGCTTTAGTCACTATGTTTGTCTATCTTTGTTTGCGGGATCCACATTAGGGAAACATGATTTCTAGAGTAACCACTTACAGAAGGGTTCCTCTTCCTACAAATGCCCTGGAAACTTCCTGTTTGTCATGGATTCCTGTACGGGGGGCACCCCCCTGCAGGTACCCCTTCTCTCTACACACCCCGTGTCTTCAGAAACAGCCTGCCAGTAACTCAGTTCTTATTTCTCTGAGAGATTGATGAAGGCAGAATGAAACATAGAATATAGACTTAATCCTTGGAGCCCCAGTGGCTCCATAGAAATGAGCTGTGAAGCCCGAGTCCTGTGCGCTGAGGCAGGCGTGGGAACTGCCCCCACAGAGAGGCACCCGGAGGGCGTCAGACCCATGACACACACACTGTGTGTGTGTTCTCGCTGCACGCGCACAGCCAGTCCAGAGGCAGGCCCTCCCACCTGTCTGGGTGAGGAGGCTGAGGGTAAGTTACCCTGTCTGTCTGCCCCCCTGAGCGGGTCCAGCAGGAAACCCCCGTCCACGGGCACTACCCGCTGTTTCAGTCTCCTCGGATCCTTTATTTTTTGCAAAGGCTTTCCCAAGACCTAATATACCTGCGTTTATTATAATACTTGATGTACACCTAGAGAACTGGATTCACTGGTTGACTTCCTGAAAAATTTACTGAGCGCACATCAAAATGTTGACCCAGAGAATTTGTTAAGATATTGAGCACTGAGCTTCACCCCCAGATTCCCAGTTCAGTTGTTTAGGATGGGGGCCAAGGACCTGCCTTTCTGATGAGCTCCCAGGCATTGCTGCTGCTCCAGGCCCCACGGCTTGAATCCACTGGTTGGATGGAATAGTTGGGCAATTCTACTTAGAATCACAAGTTTCAAGTTGCAGACCGAATGATGCATGATGGAAGAAAGTGAAAGTGTTAGACGCTCAGTTGTGTCCGACTCTTTGTGACTCTATGGACTGTAGCCCACCAGGCTCCTCTGTCCATGGGATTCTCCAGGCAAGAATCCTGGAGTGGGTTGCCATTTCCTCCTCCAGGGGATCTTCCTGACCCAAGGACTGAACCCAGGTCTCCCACATTGCAGGCATAGTCTTTGTTGTCTGAGGCACAGGGACTAAATGGTGTTTGTTAAAGTACTGGTCCCACCACCTCAGCTGGCTCCCGGCCGTCCAGCTCGCCTCCCTGGGCTCCCACGGTCCTGGTGAGGATTCAGTCACTGGAAATGCGACCCTCCTTGTGGCTCTGGCCTCCCCCTTGCCTCCTCTGCCACAGAGAGCACTGGCCCCTGCCCGCCCCCACCCCAGCCCTGCCTGCTCCACTCCTTCCCTTGTCTCCTCCCAGGAGAGAGAGTGTCCCCCTTCCTGGGTGAGCACAGGCCCTCTGCCCAGGACAAGAGCCTCCGGCCTTCTGAGCAGCAGTCCTTTCCTCTGGCTTTTCAGTCTGCCGTCTCCCGAGTCTCTCCCATCAGGACTCACGTGGGCTCGTGGGTCTTCCTCTGGGAACCCAAGCGGCACCTGGCAGCGGGAGCGTTCTCCGCAGCCCCGTCCGCCTCCCGCCTCCCCGCAGGGCTCCCCTCACACGGACCGTGAGACGCCTTCACGGGCACCCGCTGTGTCCTGTGCCCGCGCCACTCACCCAGGGTTTGCTCGGATTCCCCAGTGGCCCTGTGCCGCTCGCTCTGAAGGCGTCACTGCTGACCTGTGAGCAGCGGTCAGCCCTGACTGTGCACAAAACCCNATCCACTTCTCTTCTACTTCTGATGGGAATTTTGAAGGGATTTTGCATAGTTTCCCTAGGTGATCAATTACAGACCTACTTTTCCTAATAATTTTTGAATTCATTATTCTCAAATATCAAAATGCACAGTAGAAAATATATTCTTAAGCTATTGTATAAGACATGGTGATTCAACCAAAGGTTTCTTACAGTTAAAAAAAAATAGCTTTCCTCATCTTTATTCAGAATTATCTGGAAGAAGTGTGGAATCAAAACCTTGTGAATAAATGAACTTTTCTTCATGACAGCAAGCTCCATGAGGGCAGGGACCCACACAGTACTTCCTGACTTCTCTCAGAGCAATGTGCATGATATCTTGTACAAAATTAATGTTCAATGGATGTGTGGCTAAATCTACTTATATTGCTTGGAGAAATACTTTTCAGGTATTCCAAAGCATTCTGATGATTTTGAATAAAGGTGGATTATTTCAAACGATAGGCTGATTTACTTGCACCTGATTTCTCATAGCAGTAGGACTTTCCAAGTGTCAATAGAATGCCACTAGCTAACAAGACATTTGCTTTGGTTTTTGACTGTATCCTAACTAAATTTAATGAAAGGCCTGGGGCGTAGGGGAGGCAAGAATAAGATAAAAAAATTAAAAAAAAATACAATGCATTATTATTTCCAAAAGTGCAATTATATCTAACATGATAATTAAAGTGAATTTTCACAGACTTATTGGAGACATTATATAATATTTTTAATCACAGTAATAAACAATAAATTGAAATGCTAAGAAGAGAAATGGTAGTAACAGCTAATATTTATTGAATTCTCAGATGAGCCATATCTTAACCATGGGAAATATTCCCTTTTAAAGCTTGGTCACATTTTCCAATTTTTATTCAACAATTTGCTTTTCATAAGGTCAGGTATGTTTTAGGCCCAGCTTAATTACTTTCAGTTCTAGGTATGTGGGCCTATGCTAATTTTCATAACCACCTAAATGGTTTCGGATCTGTTAATAGCATTTCATCAGATGCTTTGAAGGATATGCAAGAAAATTCTGGGCTCCTCTACCTTGTGTTTGTAAGCCACAGTCAATTCTCCATTCCAGACACATTCAGTCATTGGACTCTGAGGAATTTGAAGAGCTCATCAAGGCACTTCATTTTGTTAAATGTTCCCGGTGAGCCTTCATGTACTATGTGGAATTTCATTAATTTGGAACTAAATGTCATTGCATTCAGACAGGGCCAGTCCAGAGGACAGTCAGAGGAATTCAAAGGAAGGAAGAAGCTAGAACACCCAAACACAGAGGAACATGGAGGTCCTGAAACTATACTGTTCATTTACAAGAGAGGATAGGCTTAAGGAGATATTTAAACCATTTTAAACCTCTTTGTATGAAAAAGACAATAGATGAATTTATTGGATTTGGGGAAGAAATATGGTTCCTGCATCATGACTGCATAGTGACAAGGTGGTAAGCAGATAAGCAAGGGAGCAAAAGAATGTTCTTGGTACCGTCCATCTAGGTCTGTTGCGTAGTGAGCTCCCATTAACTTCTGTTGAGTCAGTTGCTGTGAAAGGAGATTTTTCAGGACACTAGATCAAAACACCATAAACACGACTATCTCAGGAGAATGTTAACTCTGGACGTACTTATGTAGATGAGAAGTGGGAGGGTGACAGGTAAATGTTTGCTCTGTCTGGATTCAGTGTGTCCACCCACAAACGTGCTTTATAGCAGAAAGGAGGCTGCTATAAATGGGAGCCTGGGGAGTCAATTAGGCTTTTGTTTGATCCCTGAAACATTTTTGTTTGTTCTGTACCCAATGATACCACTATTGGGGAACAGTGGCATGGGATACTCATGCACAAGTAACTTGACTTGGATTTTTCACCTGGAAAGCAATGCGGTTGTAACAACTGAGGCTTGAAATCTTTTGGAGCTATAATCTTGGATTTTCTCTTTTCTTTCCCTTTCTCTGTTGCTCAAATCCACTTCCACTAGCTGGATTTTGTGTATGTTGGTGTATACAGAGTTTCTGATTTTTTAAAGTTATTTATTTATTTGGTTGTGTTAGATTTCAGGGCTTCCCAGTGGTGCTAGTGGTAAAGAATCTGCCTGCCAACGCAGGAGAGGTGAGAGATGTGGACTCTATCTCTGGGTCGGGAAGATCCCCTGGAGGAGAGCATGGCATGCCACTCCATATTCTTGTCTGGAGAATTGTGGCGGGTGCGTTCTTCATTGCAGCACATGGAATCTAGAATGTGCGGACTTAGCTAACGCTCGGCATGTGAGATCTTATTTCCTCCATCAGGGATCAAACCCATGTCTCCTGCATTGGAAGGCAGATTCTTAACCACTGGACCACCAGGGAAGTCCCCAGTTTCTGCCTTTAAAATTATCTGCAAATGGGAGGAGTAGAGAAAGAAAATGAGAGATCAATTAGGGTGGAGCGGTGAAGTATAAAGAGGCAACTGAAGAAAGACTGATTCCCTGCTTCCTCATTTTAAGAAGTTTAATAAAGTGAAGAATGGATACCTCAGCAGGAAAAACAGAGCAGTTGTTTCTTTTCTGCCTCTGAGATCTTATAAGATGTTTCTGGAAAGGCCTGTGTGAATCTTATCCTTGGTAGCCTATGAGTGGGAGGGTGTTCCCCTGCTGGCTTCTGTTTCTCCCTGCACTCACACACTTGACAGAGGGGCTGCTCATTACTCTCTTCTAGGAGTCCTGGGACAGGATTTTTAAGATGGGATGAGACCTTTTGAGAAAAATGTCAATAGGCTGCCATAACCCCTCAGCAAACATTTGCCTCCATTTATTTATTCCTCTGGTTGAACAAAGATTTGCTTTTCCTTGTATTAGGAATTGGGTCTTCCCCAGTGGCTCAGATGGTAAAGAATCTGCCCGCAGTGTGGGAGACCCCAGTTCAATGCCTGGGTCAGGAAGATCCCCTGGAAAAGTAAATGGCTACCCACTCCAATATTCTTGCCTGGAGTGTTCTTGCTCGTGTAACTTGCATGGACAGAAGATACAGTCCATGGGGTCTCACCTTTTTGGTCCTGAGTTAGTATAATGGAGAGGAAGGCTTATTAGATTTATTGGCTTGAATTCTCATTTTTGAAAAAGCAAACTCTCTTGTGATTATTTCATGTATCTGTGAGTTTGGTGTCATTATTTCCAGTAAGCACTGGAATGTATATGGAAAAATCAGTGTAACATCTGAAAAGTAATTCATTAAAAAGTATGACTAGTACCTGATTGTACTTTAGAAACTTCATGGATTTTAAAAAGTGGATTTAAAAAACTTATATTAAAAATGTAAAGTAGCTATTACATTGCTAATAGCGACTCTTTGTGACTGCATGGACTGTAGCCCACCAGGTCCCTCTGTCCATAGAATTCTCCAGGCAAGAATACTGGAGTGAGTAGCCTTTCCCTTCTTCAGGGGATCATCCTGAACCAGGGGTTGAACCCAGATCTCCTGCATTGCAGGCAGATTCTTTACCATCTGAGCCACCAAGGAAGCCCAAATTAGCTATATCCGCTGGTAAATTAGGAAACGCATTCTTCTGATAAAAATACTGTTTATTTGGGACTAAAATAACCCCTAGTATACCAGGTCATGACCCATCCAGTCCCAGTTGAATACTATTTGGGGACACTTAAAACTCTACCAAAGAATTCAAAGCTACAACTGGGGATCCAAACAAAAATGCACAGGTGATCTCAGTAAAAGAAGTTGCAGAAGGTGCTCAGTAAATATTTACTGATAGAATAAAACTGAGGACACTGCTAAAGGCATGTGGGGAATAAGTTTTGTGATGCCAGCTCTGTACAGCACCGCAAAAGTAAACAACTACTCATGTAGTAAACCACAGCATAGAGGACATTTGGACTTGAACTATGATTCATACATTAGCTCAGCCTCTGCTACCAACATGTGTCTGTAGACAAGTTAGTTCACCTCTGGGGGCCTCATTTTCCTCTCTGTAAAAAGGAAGATGTTGTCCATGGTTTGTAATGTGCAGCTTTCTTTTTCAAACTGCCTCTTCTGGAGAACTCTAATACACACGTA
This sequence comes from Neotragus pygmaeus, assembly GCA_006410875.1. Taxonomy (NCBI): domain Eukaryota; kingdom Metazoa; phylum Chordata; class Mammalia; order Artiodactyla; family Bovidae; genus Neotragus; species Neotragus pygmaeus. Next base: position 5,255,137 of record SJYV01011337.1, read on the forward strand.
GGTAGAAGTGGAACTTCTTGGGTTGGATCAGGGAAGGAAGCATGGAGCCCTGCCTGCTGTGCCGCCTCCAGGACCCCCACTGCACACAGTTTGAAAAAGCAAGTGGACCTAATAACCTGTGAGGTCCTGTCCAGCTGGGACATTTGCAGGCAGTATTAATAATCAATGTTACAAGGAGAGTGTAGAGGCCAGTGGAGGATACTGGAGGACAGATTTTGAGAAGAACTTCTTTGGCCTGTCATCGTCTCTCTTCAACCTATCCTGGCTCCAGTGTCTCTCGTTCACTTGGTGACCTCAGTCCGTGCCTCCTACACCTGAACCCTGGGAGTGAAGCAGGCTGCCTTCTCACTGCTCAGAGCCAGTACGTCATTCACTGCCCTTTGTTGGGGCCTCTAACTGTTTCTGACACTTTCCTCTCCAGCCTCATTTCCACCTCCAGGATTCAGAGAAAGCTATGATTTTTTCCAAAGTAATGTATGGGTGTGAGAGTTGGACCATAAAGAAGGCTGAGCGACTGAGTGACTAGACTGAACTGATCCTCTTTCTCAAGAGTACTTACAACAAATCCCTGACAGTTTCATTCTTCTCCCAGCTACATCACTCCTTAAATAAGTCTTTTCATTGTTCCCTGTAGCCTATAGGACTGTTCCAACCTCCTTGGAAGGCCAGACACTCTCCATGGCTGCCTTTACCCTCCTCTGCAACCTCTACACTGTCATTCACCATCTTGCACTTTATGCTCTGGCAATACCAAGCTGCCCAAGTGCATTGGATATACTATGAAGTTTTACACTTTCACCCCTTGGATCAGAGTGATTCTCCTCCATAATTGGCCTCTCACCCTCTTTTCTATAGTTAATTTTTAGTATTTCTGTAAAACTTCATGCAAAGGCCATTCCTATAGGAAACCAGCCAAGCGCCTCACTGTGTCTTTTAGGACCCCGCTTGTTATGCAGATGATACCACGTTAATGGCAGGAAACTAAGAGGAACAAAAGAGCCTCCTGAGGAAGGTGAAGGAGGAGAGTGAAAAAGCTGGCTTAAAACGCAACATTCAAAAAACTAAGATTGTGGCATCTGGTCCCATCACTTCATGGCAAATTGATGGGGAAAATGTGGAAACAGTCACAGATTTCATTTTCTTGGGTGCCGAAATCATTGCAGACATTGACTGCAGCCACAAAATTAAAAGATGCTTGTTCTTTGGAAGAAAAGCTATGACAAACCTAGAAAGCAGAGACATCACTTTGCCAACAAAGGTCTGTATGGTCAAAGCTATGGTTTTTCTAGTAGTTATATACAGCTGTGAGAATTGGACTGTAAAGAAAACTGAGCACCGAGGAATTGATGCTTTCGAAATGGGATGCTGGAAAAAACTCTTGAGAGTCCCTTGAACTGCAAGGAGATCAAAACAGTCATTCCTAAAGGAAATCAGTCTTGAATATTCATTGGAATGACTGATGCTGAAGCTGAAAATCCAATACGTTAGCCACCTGATGCGAAGAACTGACTCATTGGAAAAGACTCTGATGATGGGAAAGATTGGAGGCAGGAGAAGGGGATGACAGAGGATGAGATGGTTAGATGGCATCATCAACTCGATGCACATGAATTTGAGCAAGGTCTGGGAGTTGGTGATGGACAGGGAAGCCTGGTGTGCTGCAGTCCACGGGGCTACAAAGAGTCGGACATGACTGAGTGACTGAACTGTACTGAGCTGAAGTGACTTATCATGGGGTAATCTCTAGTCTCAACACTTTAGCTCCCTGAATCAGTTTCACTTGAGATCAGTCAAGAGCTCCAAGTAAAGCTCATGGACAAATCAAGGGCTAATGTGAAGTACAATATTTTAAAATCAATTTTTCATATAAATTAATATTTATTCTATTCCCATATTTATCATAGAGCTATTTTAAGCTTTAAAAATACAATTTGTTTTTCCTGTTAATAGACTGCATCATTTAGGAAGAGAACATCTAAATATACAGGTGAAAGATGTTGAATAAATTTATGCAAGTAAACCTTTGGGTCTTTTGGGGTAATTTTCAGTTGTTCATTTGTCCTAACATGAGCCTCAGCGGGTGAATGCTCACCAGGTCCCCCAGCCCTGGTGTGCTTGAGAATCTCAGCCAGGCAAACAAACTTCTTCAGGATGTAGTTTTCCCTCGGCTTGCCATGAGGTGGCCAGGAGGGCCACCTGGAACTGACAAGGCGCCTTTGTGTGAATTAGGAAAAAGCAGTCTCTTTGCTGTGATGCAGCCCCAGAGGTATGGGGCTTTAGCAACTGAGCCATGCCTTTATGCTGAGAAAAAGGTGACTTTGCTCTAGGCAGATGGCTCTACAGGAAGGGTAGCTGGATTTGAGCCTCTCTACCAGGCACCTTCATGAAGCACGGGCTTATCCTGCCTATGCAAGGAGCCACTAAGCTCCCCTTGGGCCCTAAATGGTGATCTGGGCTGCCAGCTAAGCAGGGAAAGGAATATCGTGGTCTCTCTGAAGAGCGTTTCTTGGGTTCCTTTGTAAATCCAGCTTGTGTTTTGGTGGGGCCAATCTTGGGTGCTTCCTAAGCTCTGACCCAGAGAACTCCTTCCTTTGAATAGAATTGTCACTTTGTGTAGCTTATTTTGCTAAGTGTGTAGCTTATTTTGTTAATCTGTCACAACAGGAGCCAAACAAAATGGTGATCCGCATGTGCGGAGCCTCTTCGTTTCTTGCAGTCTGCAGTAAGCATTATTCACAAGCAGTTAATTATTGGTCTTCATGCATAAAATGAATGTGACATTGGAGACAGATGTTTATTGTTTGTGACATATATATATTTTTCAAAATTCCAGCTACTGAAATTGGCTGAAATTACCATCACAAAACACAGCATTTGTACATTCGGGGTCTTTTTGATCTCTGACCTGTGGTAACAGCATGCAGATGTTGCAATATACACATGGATATACTTTTCTTTTTATTGACAGGATGAATGGAGTTTCTCTAACTGTGCTCAGGCTGAAACGACTGCTGAACTCCACCAGGGGCTGCTGTTGAACTTCTTAAAAAAACCCATGTTTTGGAGGAGAAGGGGGATGGTGTTGGATGGGGAGGGAAGGATGGAAATGGGGGAAGAGGAATAGAAAGAAAAAAAAATCTTGGAAGAAAACCTGACATTTCTGTCTGAGGTGGAGCATGCTTTGTGATGCCACACATGGAATGTTTCGGAAGTGTCAGTAATAAATACTTCTCTCAGAAATCTTTATATTCTAAATCTCTGCATATCATACCCCAAGGAGAGTCGTACAAAGACATAGCTGTCAGGGTCTAATTTTGGATCTGAAAACTATGGCGGTTGTCAGGCATCTTTTCCCATGTGTGATATTTATCTTCTCTCACAAACAAACTGAGTGCAGGCTTTTTAATTAATTTCCAGTGTCTCCCGTGATAAATTCCCCCCTAATATATTAATACGATGATTTAAACCTTCATTCAGAGGCAGACTTTCAGATGAAAATCACTAAAGGCTTAGATGGTGTTTAGTATTATCAATAAGCTACATGTTCGTTGGTTTGTAAGGAATCAATAAAGTTGCCCTTTCTTCCATTTTCATTTTTAGAGGCATCAGTGGGATTTTATCTCTTTTAAGTGTATTAAGGAAATCATGAGTGAGTTGATTTTGTAATTTTTCTTCTTTTGATTGGAGGCAGTACTTAGTCTGTCTCTCTTATTGCTTCTGGAAGACTTACTTTTAGAGAACTTCTCAATTTGATGATGAGGGAGTGAATTTTCTTCTTTACAATATTCTCTTCAGAGAAACTTAATTTCTTTTTTATACAAAGGAACCAGAAACAGATCATTGAAGGGGTATATCCCCGAAATATACAAACCAGATGGGGATAGCAAGTGAATTCATCTATTCGTTTCTTGTGCAATATCCCTCTTAATAGAAAATGTAGAATAAAAAGCATCACATCATAAAAATCCTAAGGACAGTAGTAAGTTGAAGTTAAATGCATGTTTCTTAAACAGCATATTTTTTAGACAAATAGGAGTAAAATTTGCTTCTTCCATAACAAGAAGTCATGTGGGACAGAGTTTTATTTATTTTTGGTAATGCTTATATCTTTGTTTAATATTATTATACTCTTAGATTAAAGGTTGCCTCAAATTTCATGATTTTTTTTTTCTCAGTTCACCTTTAAGATATTTGATTACTGGTGTGATAGGTCAGTCCTTGAAGAAATATTTGTCTTTCTCTGGAAAGGACATTCAAACACCATTGTAAAAATCATGGCAATAAAAGGGAAATTCCTAGAGTCTTATATGAGGCTTTTAATTATTGGCAGTCAAATATTAAATTCTTGGAAATGCGTGAAACTCCTTGTTCTTATAGGACTGGAGCTTACCTTTGTGACTTTTTTTTTTTTTTTAACATATGAGGATTTATTTCTTGCCTTCTTTCTCCAAATCCCACCACCCGTCATACACATGCTTTCCCCAGATCTATTAGAAATGTTTAATACCCAAATATCTATCTCATGAGAATGGAATTTTTAAGGTGAGATCTCTGTTAATAATTTGTATTTTTTTTCCTACCTTGCAAGTTGCATGTAAGCACCACAGAAATCAACCTTTAAACACAGATTGATTCTGACAGCTTTTATTTTATGTGATTTCCAAGAATTGGTTTAGAAATGCTTCTTAATTGAAATAGTTCTCCTTTTTGGCTTTTATTTTATTGTCCTTTACTTCTTGACATCTTGTACATTAAATCAGAGGCTGTTTTAGAGACATGAAATGACAGCTTTTTCAGAGCCCGATTCTGGATCCTGATAGATCTGCACTTCTCAAAGCAGACAGGCTGCTCGCCACAGCCTCCGAGAAGCTTCCTGCATGATGGGCACGTCACCTGGAAACACAAGCATAAACTGCAGGTTAATCACCAAGGACTGACTTGTGTCAATTCCCCATTGCCCTGCTCCCCATTTAAGAGAAAGAGTGCCAAGAACTCTTTTTTCTTTGCTGTTTAATAACAGAATCTGGGCTCAAGCTTAGTTTGAAATTATATTTCCTCTCAGCCAGGTTGGAAAGGCTACTCATGTAATTTAGTAGTGTGTTGTAAAGAAAAATCAAAGCATCCTCATGGAATATTTCTCCCCATTGTATCTTCCTGTGATGAGAGAACATAAAGTGAATGAGACGTGACACAGGCAAGCACGGAGAACACATTTGTTCCACTGAAATTCTGCGGAAAACGCTATCTGTGTTACTGTGATGTTTTGGAGTTAGAAGAGGGTTATTTGGGAAAAAATATGTATTTATATCAGAGTCAGGAGGAATAAAAATGAGGCAGGATGCAAAAATATGATAACACAATGAAGAATGGTGCAACCGACCAGACCAGTTCTTGTTCAAGGTGGAATGCAAACATTTGATAATGGGAATGCTAACAAGATGAGTACTCTAGATTTGTTTTTCAGTTCTACCTAACTCTTTGTAACTTTACAATGTAAGAGTCAGAAATTGGAGCCAATTACCATAATATGTGGTGGTTTGGTGGGAGCATGTTCTACATCAGACAGTTAAAAGGTTTTATTGCTATTAGGAGCATGTTAATGCCCCTGATAATGTCTCTACTTGCATTGTAATGTCTCTTGTCGAAGTATGGAATTCTTTTATCTTCTTATTACATTATGCAAAAACTTGAATTGAAAAGGTATTTGCAGGAACATTTAAAGTAGTGCATCAATCAGCTTCAAAGAAGAGAAAATGTTCTCGGAATAGCTTATAAAAGGATAACTGTCAGTTTTATTTTGGATGAACAAAGGCGGCAACGTAAAAAGCACTTTATTGTAAAAGCATAGTGTGCAATTCAATAAATATGCCAGATAAATATAAGAGAGAAGAAAGTTCGTAATTACCTGATGACTTAAATGTAATTTAAGTAATACTTTTAAAATGCTTCTAGCAGTGCAGTACTCTTTTTCTACAGGTTCCAAGTTCTAGCCTCAGAGGCCCCATTAGATGATAATTTAACTCTCCCTGATAACGTAAGAATTTGAATGGATTAGTCTTGGTCCTGTTTATAATTTATCTTGGGAAGATACAGGAAGGAGCGTGAGTGGAAAGCATTAGAAAAAATTTTAACAACAACTTAATGGTGCAAGCTCTTCAAAATGATTTGTTCTTATCTGCACAGTGTTCAGTTGTTTCTCATATAGTCTTTGCTGCTATAAGACAATTTTGAATTTGAATGTAAAAGTATTGTGACTTGAAATAGCATTTCGAAGCGTTTTACGTTTGGTAGGAAAATCCGTTAGCAGAGTAATTTCTAGAGTTTCTAAATTAGGGTGTTTTGTTACTTTTTATATGAGGATGCTTATACCTTTTTTGATTATTAGAAATACTTTTATTATTTTAGGTAGATGGATTTTAGCTGTAAAGGCTAAACTAAAAACTTTGTTTTCAAATGCGTTTCTCAGTTAATAAATTTTAACCTGATAAATGCTGCAGAGATGACTCTTTTAGATAAGGTTTGAGAATCTGCAGAGAGAACTGTCTAAAGAAAAACAGTCAGATTCAGCATTTAGAAAACATAAATTTTTGGAGTAGGGAAAATGCTATTTACAGAATTCAAGTTTTCTATGAATTGTTTCTATACATACTTACATGAAAATTCCAATTAGTCAAAATCTATCTTTTGTTTTGTAATCTGGCAAAATGATGTTGATTAAATATAGTAATGTAAATTTCCTGCCAGACTCAGGCCTTTTTGAGATTCAGAAAACTTCATTTGAAGTCAGACTAATTCACTCTCCACACCGTTGCAGCTTATAAAACTATATTAATGCTTGTAACATTTCTAAGAAATAATCTTCATTTATTTAAAAACTGCAAATACAGCACCTTGTAATAAGAAATCAGTTCATAACTTTATTTGTAACATCATTTTGCTAGCGACTAATTTCTCATCGCTATTGTACATGATGCCTAATTAATTAAAATAATTTTCTCCTCCTTTCAGTGGGTTTCATCCAGACTCTGGAAAACAGTTCTCAGTCTGCTGCTTTTCTCTGATATGCCCCATTTTCTCACCCCTCCATTCTCTTGGCCTATTTGGGAACACTCTCATTTTGAAAGTACACAGAAAATTATCTCATAAGAGAAATTTAATAACAACAGAACTTCTGAGATTTTGAAAGCGTAGAATTCTTAAGTTATTGAACTATGGGAAAAGCTGTAATTTATAACCAGCAAGTTAGTATGTTGTACACATCTGTGTACTGTTTCAGAAAATAAAGATTGTTACCATAGCAACTGCCACATAATATGGAACATACGTTATTTGTGAGATGCCAGACTTCATGTTAAAAAAAAAACCCAACTCCCTCCTCATGGCTGCTCTCTGATGTTTCAGGGATTTCTTTCTTACTTTTTTTTTCAACTATTATAAGGGATTTTCTTCTTTCATGTCCTATTATTTTAAGTATTTTTGTTATTTTCAGTTTTCCATATGTTTAGAGTTTGTCTGCTAAATTGATAACTTTGCATAGTACTGCTATGATTTGGTGACCACAGCTGAGATATTTTCTTATCTAGCTTATTTTAATTTTAAAGAAATTCTAGCTACTTTTTAGATATATCAACAGGTACATAGTAAAGACACATGTAGCTACTGTGAATACAACAGGTAATGTAACATTTTATTTGAGATGGCCCATTTAGGGTTTTATAATTTTGTATTGTAAAACCATCACGTTATTTAACCCCTCTTAAAAAATTAAAATGTCACAAAATGTGAACCTATTTATGGATGTCATATTTAATTTCATTTGAAATAATTGTTTAGACAGTTTTGATCATTTTATGATGAGAAAATTTAACTTCTTTATGAAAGGAAATTTTCCAGACTTTCTTCATAAGTGGTAGTGTCAAAGAATAAAGAAAGTTACAAAAAAATCTGAGATCTCAATTATAGGCAGAATAATGACTCAATAAAAGAAAAAAGGTAACAATAAAAAATAAGGCTGGATCAGGGATCAGAATGTCCAACTAGTTTGAAATAAATGTCTGAAAACAGTGTGATACTTTCAAACAATTCAGAGGTTTTTTATAAGCAGAAGCATCTGACATGACTGAATTTCTTGTGCATAGTGACTTTTTAGTCTAGATTTAATATATAATTGTAATTGTTGACATATCTCATCAGGTTAGAGGCTTCCTGGGGCACAGTATCTGAGTTTCCCTTTGCAATGGACAGGATGTGAAGTACTAGCTCTCGTTAGATACAACTGTCTCTGTATCTTCAGAATGATCCGTGTCATAAAAATATACCACATCAATCCTAGGAATGAAACACTTCTGGTAAAAAATGGCAGAATGAAAAATACCTTTCCTCTCTTCAAAAAAACTTCAAACCTTAATAGTTAAATCAATATACATTTATTAAACATCCACCATGTACCAGACACAGTTTTGGGAATATAAAGATGAATAACTACTTCCCTGTCTCTGGGGAAAGCACCAGTCTGGTCAGAGAGAGAAGGGCGCCGCTCACACAATGAGGTACCTGCTGTGACCTAGTTTTCCATGGGCCTCCCCTGTCAACAACACCAACAACGGCAACAATAACAGCCAACATTGATTGAACACAGTTTTTGACAGATACCTCGGGTGCATTTTGTAATTTAATCCACACAATAGTGCTCTGAGGGTTTTACTCACAAGGAAGTGAGGCTGAAAGAGTTTGAGTAACTTGCCTAAGGTTATACAGCCGAGTTGGGATCCTCAAATTTGTTATACCTGAGATAATACATCTTGACTACATGTCCCCATCTGCACGGCTGCCATTCGCAGCCACGATAACTCGCTCCCTCTCTGGGCTCTGTGGCATCTGTCCAGCTTGCTTCCCTGCTGCCATGTTGTCTCTGCAGTCCGCCTCCACGCAGCTCCCAGAGCGGAGAATATTAATCAGCTCACGTGCCTCCCTTGCTTGGACACTTCCACCGGTTTTTTCTTTGCCACAGTTTATGGTATCCTGCAGTTTGCTGTCCCTCAGTACCCCCTAAATTTCTGTTCCCATTGCTCTCACTCAAGCTTATTGGCTAGGCTTTAGACCAGTGATCAGCACACTTTTTTCTGTGAAGGACTAGAGAGTAAATATTAAAGGTTTTTCAAGCCACACAGTTTGTGCTGCAGCTACTCAACGCTGCTATGATAGCACAAAAACAGCTACGGGCAATAGAGGAACAAATGTTCCAATGAAACTTCATTTATGTACACAGGGAGCAGGCTGGATTTGGCCCACTGACCAGTCTGCTGACCTCTGTTGTGGACTTTGTTCTTCCGTTCCTCCAAGTATGTCAAGTCTCCAAAACTTAGGGTCCCACTCTGTCTCCAGAACCCCTGAGCTGCCATTCTGGCCATCTGTCCTCACTGTGAATGAGAGACTTTGACTGCTGTATTTAAGGAGGTCCCTCTATCCCACCTGAACACCAGATCACCAGCTTGACTGCCTTCACAGCTCTCAAACAGAAAAGATTTCATTAACTTGACTTCTTACTTTATTATCTGTGTCCCTGCTATAAGGTAAGCTCTGTGTGAGGAGGAATTTTTTGCCTTGCTCACTGTGGTATTTCCACCAACTATAGCAGAGGCAGAGGCACAGAACAGATGCTCTGTAAATATCTTTGGGTTTCCCAGGTGGCACCAGTGGTAAAGAACCTGTCTGCCAATGCAGGAGATGGAAGAGACATGTGTTCAGTCCCTGGGTCGGGAAGATCCCCTGGAGGAGGACATGGCAACCCACTCCAGTATTCTTGCCTGAAGAATCCCATGGACAAAGGAGCCTAGCGGGCACATAGGGTTGCACAGAGTTGGACATGACTAAAGTGACTTAGCACACACACTCAAATATCTTCATTTGAATAGAGCACAGGCCTATCTGAAACCAAGGCATGTGCTTTTCATGATGTCTCAATATTTTCCTTCTTAAATAAAAGTGGTCTCACCAATGACAGTTTGAGGGATTCATCACATTGGATTCTTAGAGGGCCTCCGTACTCTGGCAAATCAACCCCCCCCACCCATGTACTCCCGGTTGACCTCAGGGAATGTGTTCCACAGGCACGTGAGTTGGGCTGATGTCTCACACTGTGGCATCCGCTGAGTATTGCCCCCTCGTTTGTTGTTATCAGGCTGCCCTGGTGGCTCAGATGGTAAAGAATCTGCCTGTAAAGTAGGAGACTCGGGTTTGATTCCTGGGTCAGGGAAGATGCCCTGGAGAAGGAAAAAGCTACCCGCTCCAGTATTCTTGCTTGGAGAATTCCAGGCAAGAGGAGCTTGCCAGGCTACAGCCCATGGTGTTGCAAAGAGTCAGTATGACTGAGCAACTAAGCAACAACAACAATGATGTCATCACTGCCTTTGCTGACACTGTTACCATGTCCACTGGGTGTCCTCACTCCATCCAGGCTCCTCTGTCACTTCTGCATTGCTCTGCACCCTTTGGACACTTTGGATACCTTGTTCCACCGCCTGTGGGTAACCATGGAGACGGCACGGTGACAGTCTTTGCCTGTGCTGGGTCCTGCTGCTGTCTCCGTGGAGGATGGCTCTCTCTGAGGGCTGCTGCCCCTGTGAAGCATCTGAGCCTTCTGCTGGGCCTATGACGACTGCTAGCCTCACTGGATGCCATTATTTCGGAGTGCCACACTGTTTCTATTCTATGGTGGTCCTCTGCTTTCTCTCAGCTCAGGGGTTCTGGATTAGTGCTGTGTGTGCCCCAAGGCCTTGCAGCATTTTAATTTTTTACTTAACGGCCATCTCTCTTCCTAAGGATAGCAGCTGATGTTTGTTATATGATGGGTATGTTATATGATGCTTGTGTGATGGGTCCTGTTGGAAAGCTTTATATATGCTAATATGTATAAGCCTCATGATAGTCTCATGAAGCAGGAGCACAGTTATTTTCATCTCCACTGAGCCTGGAGAGGTTAACTGCTTGCTCAAGGCAACTCACAAGTGACAGGACTGATATTTGAGTCTAGGCAATGAGCTTCAGAATTAATGCTCTTAAACCATCAGTCTGTAAAGATCTGACCATGTGTTCATGGAGTTAGACCGGGGACAGATACAAGAGGCCAATACTACATGGTACTCTAAATCTCCCTTCCCCTGCCACTGTGGGACTAGTCAGCTACTCCTTCAGTGCCCTGTGTGCAGGGATCCTGGGAAGCACACAGTTGGCTTTTTAGGTCTGTGCAGGTGTGGCTGACCTCAGTCCCAGGAAAGAGCTACTTTCCCCACACTCTTTTCTAAATAAGATGTTAAAGTAGATGCTTGGATAGTGTCTGTAACACAAAGGAAGAGTCATGAATTCTTCAGGTAAGGAGGTGAAATTTGAACTGGATTCTGAAAGATGAATATGATTTGCCATTCAGAGGTCTGGGATAAAAGAATATACCTAAACCGAAGGGCCAGTATAGACTGGCCTATAAGACGGGGTACAGGTTAAGTTGCCATGAGAGGAAAGGCTGGGAAATAATGGGTTGGATGCTGAAAGGCCTTGGCACATGTTAAGGAATTTTGTAGGCAAGGGTGGGGGTGGAAGGGTGGAGGGAACTAGCAACAGCTCTAACATTTAATCTAGACAGAAAAGAGCTGTCAAGTGGAGATTTTCAACCTGTGGTTCAAAGTCTACTTGATGTCTGCTTAGCCTCTGGGTATTTTGTGGACTAACTTCTTATAATATCGATAGGGACAGGACTCTGTCTTCATGGTTCTAATGTGAAATAAATAGTTAAAATGCCCTATATTAAAATAAATTTCATTTTCATCATTCTTTTTTTTAAGTTGAAGTATAGTTGGTTTACAATATTGGTTTCAGGTATATAGCATAGTGATTCAGGATTTTTACAGATTATACTTCATTAAATGTTATTACAAGATAACAGCTATACTTCCCTGCACTATACAGTATATTTTGTTGCTTATCTAGTTTATACACAGTAGCTTGTATTTCTTAATCCCATATGCCTAACTTGCTTCTCCTCCTTTCAGTTGTCACTAGTTTGTTTTCTACATCTGTGAGTCTGTTTCTGTTTTGTACATACATTTATTTGTATTTTTTTTTTAGATTCCACATGTATGTGATATCTTACAGTATTTGTCTTTCTCTGTCTGACTTAGTTCACAATAAGCATAATATTCTCTAGGTCCGTCTACATTGCTGCAAATGGCAGGATGTCATTCCTTTAAAGACTTAGTCGTATTCTATTATGCACATACACACACATCTCACATCTTTATCCATTTGTCTGTTGAAGGACACTTGGATTGCTTTCATATCTTGGCTATTGTAAATAGTGCTACTATAATCACTGGGGTGCTTGTACCTTTTCAAATTAGCGAAGAATTTTGGAATACATCCCCAGGAGTGGAATTACTAGGTCAAATGGTCAGTCATGTCCGACTCTTTGCGATCCCATGGACTGCAGTATTTTTAGTTTTTTGGAAACCCTCCATACTGTTTTCCATAGTGGGTGCATCAACAGTGCATTCCCACCAACACTGTTGGGGAATTAGTTTTTCTCTACTTCCTCTCTAACATTTGTTATGTGTAGATTTTTTGATGACAGCCATTCTGACAGGTGTGAGATGGTTTTGTCTTTGCTGTTTTTGATTTTTATCTCTTTAGTGATCAGTGATATTGAAAATCTTTTCATTTGCCTGTTGTTGGCTTTCTGAGTCTTTTTCAGAAAAAATGTCTATTCAGATCTTCTGCCCATTTTTAGATTGGGTTGTTTTAGGGTTTTTTGCCTTTTTAAAAATATTGAGTTGTTTATGTATTTTGGACATTAACTCCATGTCAGTCATAGCATTTACAAATATTTTCTCTCAATCTGTGGGTTATTTTTAGTTTCACTGGTGGTTCCTTTTGCTGTGCAAAAGCTTTAAAGTTTAATTAAGTCCCATTAGTTTATTTTAGCTTTTATTTATTTTGCCTTTGGAGACAGATCTAGAAAAAAAATCACTACTGTTTCTGTAAAAAATGTTCTATGTTCTCGTTTAGTTTTATGGTTTCAGATCTTACATTTAGGTCTTTAATCCACTTTGAGTTTATTTTTGTATATAGTGTGAAGGAATGTTCCAATCTCCTTGTTTTACATGCAACTGTCCCATTTTGTCACTCCTTTTGATAAAGTTGTCTCTGTCAATGCCAGTAAGAGATGATTCCTAAATGTTCTGTTCTCCTGGAGTGGCCCCAAGAAGTTGGAGAACTCCTGCTCTAGGGGACCTCAACCATGTGGATGACGTCACTCCTGATTGTCTTGAATGCTTCATCCACGTCATCCTGTCTTCTGGGGACCTATGGAATCTCCCAGCCACCTTCCATCTGTGACAGAAGATTATGACAGCACTAACCCTCAGGCTAAAAAGCTTTCAGCCAAGCATGGTCATCTCTAATGACTCTGGAGACTCTCCAGTTTTCATGGACACCTAATTAAGAAGTTATTTACATTTTGTTTTACTTAACTCTCATGACCCCTTCTAATAGGCACACTAATGAAGTTCCTCTGTGACATCACAATGCTCCGATGATGATGTATGTCTACCCTTTGGAACTCAAATGCCCATTGAAATTAATGAGTTGCTTTCACCCCAACAGCTTTTGAATTTTGCCAGCTCTGTCTGTAAGAAATATTTAGACTTGTCTGGCTCTCGTTAGAACAGAGATCTTAGTTATTAATATTTGACAAATTTAGATAAAACTGTAAAGGGAGAGTAGCCCAATCAATTTGATCTATGTGACCCTCCTCCCCCCAAGGAGTAGGAGATAGAGTAGGGACTAATTTCTAAAGTCACAGAAGAGCAAGATATAGTCTTTTAAAGAATTAAAATGCAGCTATTAGACTAAGGAAGCATTCACCATCTGTGTATCTTTTTCCATCTTCCCAGGGTCAATCCAGGCACATGAACCTTTTTATTCCTAAGACTTTCCAAAATTTAAAAACCGTGGAATCCTTTTTAAAAAATGAAAACTGCAATGACTTCCACATATAAAATAGGTAGCAGTGGAGTTTGCCATGGGCTGGAGCGGGGTGGAGCATGCAGAGCTTTCCACACGATTCCGCTTTTCCTCCGCAACGGATTCTCACCCTGCACCCAAGCAGCTGCAGGGTTCTGAGGAATTTGGAATGAAAAGCCCCGTCTATCCACCCATTAGTTCTGACACTTGCTGTAGGAGATATAATTTATATGAAAAAGGGGTATAAATAAACATTTTAAAAGAATGATCTATTTTCTCTTAATAGTGAATTACTCTAGACTTTGATTTTATTGTTCAGAACGGCATAACTTGTTCAGGATGCTACAAAGAGCAACAAAACACAATGATTTTTCCACTCCATTAGTTATTCCTGTATTACATGTATTACTGTAATGACAGCCCACTTCCCTATTCTTGCCTAGGAAATTCCATGGACAGAGGAACCTGGTGGGTCCATGGGGTCACAAAAGAGTCGGACACAACTTAGCTAATAAACAACAAGAGGTCTTCCTACCAAGTGAGGAAAATGGATCCTTTTGCTTCAGCTCTGATTATCACTCTGTTTTCAATCTTGGTGGTGGATGTGGGCACTGAATCATACAAACTATTTGTCTTCGAACAACATACAAGTGAAAACTAACTTAGGGCCATTTTTAAGTCTGATTGTAACCCTGTCGGAAAACTAGAAATACAAAACGTTAAAATCACGCACATTTGAAACTCAAGAGAAAAGAGAAAGCTGTATATAAACATTCAATAATGAAAAACCATATTTTCATGTTGTTTCAGTTAGTTCGCAAAAGTTTGACATGACTGAGCAAATAACACTTTCATTTTTTTTTTAAACAATTCGGTTGGTGAAGGGAGAAGAAGAGATTCAGAAGGGCAGGGAAGAGAAGGAGTGACGGAAGAGGGGAAGAGCAGGAGATGCGGAGCTGGGAGGGAAGGGGGCCTGGCAAGCTCCAATTCTCCTGTTTTGCGTCCACCTCTGGGAACTCCGCCCAGGGTCTCTTTCCAGGCAACCCTCACATGATGGTTAGCATCCCTCCCTTCCTGCCCTGACATGACTTTCTGAGGCACAAGAAGCAACCTGTACCACACCCACGACTTGGCAGAGGCTCTTTTTGATCCCTTCCGATCTTGGCCCGTTGTGAGGTTCCTTCTGGAAAAGTTCCCGTATCTCACTGAGAAAGCTTGTTCCGAACTGATGCTGCATTCAAGGAAAATCACTGTGCTGCAGTTCCGTTACTCTTTTTGAGAACTGTCTTCCACGAACCAAAGAGAAGAGTAAAATTTAAAAATAATTTGCTCTTCCTTGGGGTTTTAATTTCCTTCCAAATTTATTTTTGAAAAAGATTTCTTTTTTCCTAAAAAAATTAAGAACTCAGTCCCTGATGGAGAAGTGATATTTTAGGATACTGTTTCCTAAACTTCAGTCATTTCAGCACCTCTTTCGAGCCCCGTGGTGGCTCAGACAGTAAAGAACTTCTTTCATGACTTTACTATGCCTGAATACCATCTGTGATATTTTTCTTCAATGTCATTCTAAGTAATAAAATTGGTGAAATCACAAGTTTGATGTAGTTATATTTAACAAAAATAAATAGCAATGAAAATGTTTGGATATTTGGCAACTAAAATGATCTCACCAGTGTTAAAAATGTTCCACTGTTTGGGAAATACTATTTACTCTATGAAATGGTCCACTTCTGGCTTATGACTTTGAATCTAAACTTAGGGTCTGAAACAATTATCCATAATGCATCAAAGAGAAAAGAGATGAGAACACTGGTGGGCCAGGAGGTTGACAGGATCTTATAGGTCCCAGGATAAAGCTTATTAAAATATTGGAAGTTTTTCAATATAATTAAGGTATATGTTTATTAATCATATATATGTTTAATTTATATTCCACTTTTGAGTGATGAAGTTATTGTAATTTTGTTGCACAAAAGCTGACTGTGCAGAGGGTTATCATTTAGATAGTTTCCTTGTTAGTTTTAGCAAGTCATTTGAAGCAGCAGTGCATTTTCCTGAAGGTGGTGTGGTGCTTATCATTGTCCTGTATTTGTTATTCCATAAATAAACAAGGTTTCTGTGATTAAAAAAGCATCATGCTATTTAATAATACTCTCAATCAAATGAGTACCTTTGTGGTTTCTCAGGAAAAAGATGAAATAAGGTTATATTATTACTTTATATTCTCTGGTTTCCCATAGAATTTCTTTTTTAGATTTCAGGGCAAATAGAACAAAGGATCAGTTTTTATAAATCATGTATTTCTAAGAGTATGTTCTGGTGTCTCATTATTTGGAGATAGCTGTGAAAAGATGGATCAGGAAAATAGAAAGGCATAATTAATTTTATAATTTATAATAATAGCATTTTTTCCCACTTATATGTCTTTTTCAATCCATCTTTTTTTCTGAGAAAGATTGGAATAATTTTCTCTTTTTTGTCTCTTTTTCAAAATTCACTGATGCCACACAATGGGTGTTACATAATAATCACAGTTATGACATTGGGAAAGCAGAGTTTCAAGTAAATGTGTTATATAAGTATTTTATGAAAAATTTGATTCTCATGTTTGAGGATAATAAAATAATTCCTTTGCTTCTTGAAAAGAAATTCTGAAAACAAATGAACAAATGGACTTGGTACATGGACGCCTAGACGAGCCTGGGTCTGAGAAGAATGACATGCCTTTTAGTATGAGATAGCTACAAGAAAAAGACATGTAATTAAGGAGGGAAAAAAATCAGAAACTGGAGCCATTAAAGAGACTGTGATATGAGGAAAACATTGTACCGGAGATGTGACCAAAGATCTCAGATCTGAGAGCTGAAAGGGAATGAAACTAGTTAAAATTCCACTGCTCATTTGCTCCACGGGAGAAATAATGTTACTGTTGGATGCCACTTGCCACTTCATTTTTAGAAACAATTAAAAGATGCAAATATTTATGAATTGCTGTGTATGTTGTAATCCTATTCTGAAAACAAATAGTGCCTTGTTCCTTAGGTTCTCAATGCTGGTTACTGTTGGGATTCAGGGGTTAAAGCAAACCCTTCAAAATGAGTTCACTACTGATACCCAGACAAAGGGATGCAACTCTGAGAGTGTGTTCTGTTTGCCTGCAAGCTGTTGCCTATGCCAAATGAGCATTTTAAAAACCATTCAAATTAAGTTGAAAATTTGTAATTATATTTTCCCTTTTAATTGTAACTTATGCAAATGTTATATTCCAGCTGTACAAATAATTTTCGCTTCAGACTACAACATCCGCATTAAATCTAGCACATAACACCCTGATACGAGATTCTTCCCAAGCGTGCAGATTTAGAAGGCTGGTGCTGTTAGTTATGGCTCATATTGCTGTTACCCTGCAGTTAAGTGTAGATCGGAAAGTGGCAGTAGAGGAGGGAGACACCTTTGCCGTAATTTGCTGGAGACAATTGATAAATAAAATACATAGAAAGAAAAGAGGAAGGCAAACAAACAAAAAATACACAAAGTCTAGGAAATCTGGGTGTTTGGTTGGATGGATATTGTATCCTTGCTGTAATTGATGAATCTGGCTTGCAGTGGATTAGTTACAGGAAGAGGCTGCCTGTGACTCATTTGTTAATTGTCATGCATTTCAAACCACTTTGTGAAAACAGAAGTTGAATATTTCCCATTTTCAATGGAAATTTCACTTGGGGAAATCATGTACAAAACCATTACAATTTTTAACCAAGAGCAAAAAAACCATGGATTATTTTAAGTACGCACACAGAGACACAAAAGTGAGAAATAAAACAAAAGGAAAAAACCCCAAGTGCAGCATATTGTTTTGATTATTGAAATGTTTGTTTACATAAATTTGGAAAAGTTTTCATAATTTTTTGGAAGGCAAATGTGGGAGCCTTGATTTACTTCAATCCAGTTGACTGCTGATTAGCTTTCTGTATTTAGCAGTGTCTGGAAGCAATGGAAGAGATGAAAGAAGGAAGTTCATGGCACATCCTCAAGTAACTCACAATCTTGATGATAAACAAGGAAAACTTATGGACTAAGATGGACTGTAATGAATAAAATGTGTGTTTATAGATTTGGCAGAGAATTCAACACTTCATTTTTCAGTGGGATAAACAGATGTAGTGTGACTTGGTGATCTGTTCAAAGTCACATATCTAATAATGGTGAAAACTTGTTTGAAACCTAGAAGGTCTAACTTTGTCCTTTGCTTTTTTTCCATCTATCAACTGAAAGCTGCACAACTAAAGAATCTGCTTATTAAAGATGGGCCCGTCCTACACTTGCCCATGAAATGAACTTTGACTCAGCTGGAAAATTGTATGGGCATTTTAATACTTTTGTAGGCCTTGGATAGAGACTGGGAGGTTTTGTTGATCTCAAATTAGCTTCAATTAGTTAAGATTGATTTTTAAACAATGGAAAAGTCCAAGACAAAGATCCCATAGCTGTGAAAAGTATGCTGTAAATCCATATGCTGTAGGTCGAAGAGCAAGTGATTAAAAGTTCAGACTGATTCTTGTAGTAAAAGGGCAATGCAAAGAAATGCTAAAAACTAACGCATGTGGACCAAGCCCTGGGGCTACGTGAGCCATCAGCCTGGGAATGAATGCTTATGACCTGATCTTCATTTATGTTTGCTTTTCTTGGCACAGTCTATTATATAAGCAGCTATGATAATGACTATACCCCCTTTCCTTATGCAGAAGCTTGGGGACCAATGTCTGGCAAAAAGAGTTGATGATGGTGGGGTTGGTATACTTGTCTACGTGCAATGATTTTTTTACAGGTGAATATGGGGATGCTTGTTTCTTTGAACACTGATTCATCCATTCACTGGTTTCATATATTTATTTACTCATTCATCAGGCATTTACTAGGCACTAACCATGTGATAGGTAATACTGTGTTTAACACTGGGAATACAGATTGACAAAGTTGAAATTAAATAATCCATTGTTGTTGTTTAGTCATTCAGTTGTGCCTGATTCTGCAACCCCGTGGACTGTAGCCTGTCCATGGGATTTCCCAGGCAAGAATACTGGAGTGGGTTGCCATTTCCTTCTCCAGGGGATCTTACTGACCCAGGGATTGAACCCGAATTCACTGAGTGAAAATGTGTTGTCTACATGTATGTCTGATGGAACTGGGAATTCTTGACCAGAAGTCTCAGCCTTCATCCAGTAAGTCAGCTGTGCTGTCCATGTGCAAAGCCTTGTTAATTTCCCTAGATGGCTCACTGTCTCCATCTAGCCAAATCTAGTGTAGACTCCTAGATATAGAGTCTTCCTCCCGTGTATTTTACCAGAATGGCAGCTTTTGAGCCTAAATGGATACAGTATCTTCCACAGTAGGATTGTGGTTTAAAGTAAGGACTTGGGAGTTAGATGTCTATGGTTTATATTCTACCTGGCTTACTAGATGAGTGTCCTTGTTACATATTGAGTTTCCTGATCAGTAAAATAAGTGTCCTCTGGAAAGGTTGCAGTGAGGATTAAATTTAAATCGATAAATGCTTGATAATAAAGCCTGATAGATGGTGGCTACTTCCTGTGCCACTTTAGTAACACATTGCTGAATTTTTCTCTTCTCTCAATACCCATCTCCTTTCGCAAGTGATGCCTCTTGCCTGCCATGTATTAGCTCCGTGTGCCTGTGACATTTTGAACCATAATTTAGGCATCTGGAGTTTGCAAGACTCCTCTGGCTTCCTTTGATAACTTTAATATACCACTAATTGTTTGATTTTCTATTGATAACCATAGAAGGGCTTCCCTGATGGTTCAGTGGTAGAGAATCCACTTGCCAGTGCAAGAGACATGGGCTCAGTCCTTGGGTCAAGAAAATCCCCTGGAAAAGGAAATAAGAACCCACTCCAGTATTCTATCTTGAAAAATCCCATGGACAGAGGAACCTGGTGGGCTACAGTCTTTGCGATCACAAAGAGTTAGACATGACGGAATGACTAAATACATGCTCACACACAACTATGGGCAGGGCTACCGAGAGGGGCTTCCCCCAGCCCAGCAGAATAATTTCTGGGATGTAAACTGTGTCAGAGTTCCTCGGTCTTTTCTTGGTCCCCTCCCACATCTTCATTTTCTATATTCCTTTTTCCCTCCCTCCCTCCTCTTTTCGTCTAGTCTTGAGACATTTGCAAATACACATTGACTCCACAGTTCCTGACTAGGGTATTTTCTTTATTAATGTTTGCAATTTGTGTGGATTATAGATCTTTTCATGACCTCTGCAATGCCCTCAGGATATGCCACTGTCATTTATTTGTATAGTCTTCTACTTTGACGAAATGCAGATAAATTGAAAAATCTGCCAAGACTCATTGTCCTCGGGATATTGGGAAACAAGCACTTCCACAGTTAATTGTGTGTGTGTTTTAAATCGCAGCCTAATAAATTGGCTTTTCTTTTTTATTCATTCAGATTTGCTCTCAGAAAAATCTCAAAATATTAGCATTTTTGCTTCAAATGCGGTCGACTGATCATCCTCAGGGTACATGTTGAACCAGGCAGAGCAGTCAACAAACTCAGGTGAGGGAGGAAGAGATTCCTTTTGTAATTTAAAAGTAGGAGAAATTCTTTCCTTCAAGCCATTAAACCATATTAAACATGTGGGGTAAGGAAACTGTGTGTGTGTGCTCAATTGTGTCTAACTCTTTGCAACCCCCTGGACCGTAGCCTACCAGGCTCCTCTGTCCATGAAATTTTCCAGGCAAGAATACTGGAGTGGGTTGCTATATCCTTCTCCAGGGGGTCTTCCCTACCCAGGGATCGAGCCCACATTTTCAGCACTGGCAGGTGAATTTTTTTTTTACCACTAACACCACTGAAATCCACACACACAATGTTATAGAAGTCCAGGGGACTGGGATTCACAGCGTAACATTTTTCCAATCTTGCTGACTTTTCCTGGGCAAGAGGACTCCATTCAGAGCTTCTCAGTCTTTAGGGCACGTAAGAAACACTGGCATGCCAATCAAAATGGTGATTCCCAGGTGCCCCATACAGGGATTTTCTTTCAACAGATGAGTTGGAGACCGGCATCTTGCCTTTGCCCACCTGGTGTGAAGAGCCAACTCACAAAAAGATCTCAGTGCTGGGAAAGATTGAAGGCAGAAGGAGAAGGGGGTGACAGAAGATAAGATGGTTGGGTGGCATCATTGACTTAATGGATAGGAGTTTGAGCAAACTCCAGGAAACAGAGAAGGATAGGGGAGCCTGGCATGCTGCAGTCCGTGGGGTTGCAAAGAGTTGGACACAATTGAGCGACTGAACAACAAAACAAATCTTTCATTTAAAACCATTGTGATTCAGGGCGTCTGCTTTGGTGTCTACTCTTAGTTCTGCCTGTTTTTCTAGGCGAGGCTAAGAAAGCTGGTGTAAGAGGAGGTGCGGCAAAACAGATGGAGCTGTGTCAGAGCTGTTTATTCAGAGCTCACGGCCCTGCCTAATACACAGTGCCATCAGGTTGTTGCTGAGGGAGACACCTATGATTCCATTAATTATTTAGGGATCCAAAGTAGCCACCATTAATGAATCTGAATGTATTACAATGATCCTAATCAGGGTAACAGATGCAAAATGACAATATGAGACACACAATTTTCCCCCAGCGAGTTACACACTATTAAGGTCTGTTGCAGTCAATGAATCCAGATGCTTCCGCACTCTTACTGACCATGAAAGATCCTGGTTTCATTACATGAAAGAAAATAAGTTCATCCTGTCATCTTGCAGAGTTAAAGCAGGATCCAATTCAGCAGCTGGTAAGGCATCATAAGTTGGTTTGCAATAATCCTGCTTCCATTTCAGGATTGACTGAGTGGAAGAATTCTATTGCATCTGGGCTTATCATTCCCTTTACATTATTTTTATGCTTTCCCAGATGAGATGGTTTACTCTTGCTCAGAAGCCTCCAATGGACTAAATACACACTGAGTGAGAAGAAAGTGAACTGTTTTTATAGAGGGTAAATTCATTAAAATCAGAGTAACAAAACCAGAGTCAGCCACGATAAAATGGGAAGCATAGAACTTCTCAAGAGTGTCTCCCTAATAATGCTGTCAGACTTCTGGTATGCATGAGGCTATGCATGACAGCACTTCCCCTCCTCATGTCCTAGGGATCATACAAAAGGAAAAGAAAAAAAAGGAAGAATCTGTCATTTTCAGAAAAACCAGGAGACAAATATAAACCACAGAGTCTGCAACACCTGTAAGAACTGCTAAGAGAAGCTGAAATTGTGTAGCAGCTGCAGAGGAGGAAATGAAAAGTAACACAGAGTGAGAGAGAGTTAGGGATGGCAGATCACGGGAGGTCCCTGCAAAAATACCATGCTGAAGGGGAAGGTTTCACTGAAGTGCTAAAATGAACATTGCTGTCCAGGAATTCAGGTTAGCAGGACTAGTGCAAGAGTGTGCCTTTCCTGGTTTGGCTCCAAGGAATACAGTAACCAGAAGCACCAAGAATCCGAAGGTGAGCTGTATTTGCAGGGAACAATCTAATTCTGGGGTGTGTGTGCTAAGTTGCTTCAGTCGTGTCCGACTCTGCAAGTCTATGGACCGACAGGCTCCTCTGTCCATGGAATTCTCCAGGAATGGGTTGCTGTGCCCTCCTCCAGAGGATCTTTTGACCCAGGGATCAAACCCATGTGTCTTATGTCTCCTGCATTAGCAGATGGGTCTTCTATCACTAGAGCCACTTGGGCAGGCCCAACTCTAGGGCAGCAGAGGAGAATATAGTCTGGAGGGCCACCCTGGCCTCTCTCCAGTCAGAGAACTTCATGTAAATAGATGGTTTGGGAAAGTGCAACTCATTCAATGATGACAAGTTGAACAAAGAAGACATTGATAGAAGCTATAGGAAGAAATGTAGAAAAGAGTAGCAAAACTGTCCTGCAGATGGAAAATACTCCCAATCAGATGACATTCTGGTCCTGACAATTTGTCATGAATTAAAATAAGAATACACTCAGTGAAGCAATTAGCTTGATGAATGAAGACCACAAAGAAAAAATTAAAGAACACAGAGGAGAGGTGGGGGGTAAGGGGAAAATATAAAAAGTGAACTGAAATGCAGGAAATAAACATAGAATGAAGACACTATTGGACGAAATATGAAGAAAAGAGTCACCATAAAAGCAGTGATAGAAGTAATGGACATTAAAGACAAGAAAAGGACATCCTGGATACATTCATTTGAATAATAGGAGAAAGTCGTAAACAATGAATGAAAACCCAAACATTTAAAGATACAATTCAAGGAAACTTTCTGATAAGAAAATGTGAGTCTACAAAAACTGCAAAAACAGTGTGTGCCAAGGAATATTGACCCAGACCATCATAACAAGAGATTGAGATTGAACTCTAAAAATGAAGGAAGAATATTTTGCACAGTAAAAGTCTGAAGTAACTTAGAGAGGGAAAAACATCAGGCTGACTTCATATTCATTCATATTCACAGCCACATTCAGCATCAGGAATTGGAGGAATGGTGCTGCTCAGATTCTCAGGGAGAGAAAGTGTGAGCCAAGGATATTTTATTCACTCCAACTACATGTAGAAAATCTCAGGGATGAGCATTGACATGAGACTTTGGTGAGTAAACTACTCATGGGACAAATTCTGCCCATCAAGTGATGGCTTACTTGTCAGGGGAAGAACTAGTAATGAACTTTTTTTCTTTCTGAAACTGAATTTTTTTGTTAGGAAAAATTTCAAAGTATACAAAAATAGAGAGAAAGGCATAATGAACTCCCGTGTAACCACTAACCATCTTCAACAGTGATCATGGCTAATCTATACCCCCAATCATTTTCTCCCTGTCCTCCAACCTGGAAATAATCCATTATGTCATTTCATCCTTTGAATTTTTTGTAGTATCTCTAAAACAGAAGAGATATAAGGAATATTTTAAACATACAATGCCTAGTACCATTATCACACCTAAAAATAAATGACAGTAATTCTTTAATGCCATCAAATGTTGTGTTCATATTTTGTGATTGTCTCATAAATTTTCTAAATAGCTAATTTGTTCAAATTGAGCTCCAAATATGGACTATACATTGCTACTCATGGGTCTTTGAGTTCCTTTTAATATACATTTTCCCCTCTCTTTGCAAAAATTTTATTTTTGATTGTAAAATACACATAACATAAAAAGTATGATCTTAACCATTTCTTAAAATGGTAAGTGTGTTCATATTGTTGTACAACCAATCTCGAACTCTTTTCATCTTGTAAAACTAAAACTCCATACCCATTAAACAACTCCCCATTTTCTTTTTCCCCTCATCCCCTGGCAACTACTTTCTGTCAGTATAAATTGGAACAGGTACCCTGTTTAAGTGGAATCATATAGTATTTGTCTTTTTGTGACTGGCTTATTTCACTGAGCATGGTAATTTTTTTGAACTTTAAATGCTTTGTTAAGCTTTATTGTAATAGACTAAATTTTTGGTTTCATAGAGTCAGTGATACCAAATTGGCTATTGGGTTTAGCGGCTTCTTGCATCAGTTCCTGCTATTGTCCAATTTGTTCAGCATGAAAGTCATTAAGATTTTCTTCTGGGAGGATGGTTCCAAAACATTCTTTTTCAGTTGAATTTTGTCTGTTTTCTTTAGCTCGTTGCCATAGCACTGCTGCATATGTCCCTCATTTCTGCAAGAAACACTGGGCCTTGTCAGTTCCAAAGGTCTTATGTCTCCTAAATTCACCCTTCACATACTCCTTGCCCAGGGCTTTCAGGTCCAGGGGCAAACCCAGTGCAGCAACAGGGGACCCCGGTTGGAAAAACTCAGGTTGTCTAGCTAGTGCAGGCCTGGTCTACAGACTTCGCCTATGTAAAGGTTCATTCATGTCATGGTAGGTGTCAGAATTTCTTTCCTTTTGTAAGGCTGAATAATAAAAGCATATCTTGTTTTATTGTGCTTCACAGATAACTGCATTTTTTACAGGCTGAAGATCTGTGGCAACCATGCACTGACTGAATCTATGGAAACCATTTTTCCAAGCAAGCAAGCATCCACTTGCGTCCATGTTCCCACGTGACTTTTTCATTATTATTGTATTTGTTATGGTGCTCTGTCATCAGTGATTTTTTTTTTCCTTTAAAATTTTATTTATTTATTTATTTGGCTGTGCTGGAGGTTCGTTGTGGCACATAGGATCTTTAGTTGCAGCACGCAAATACTTAGTTGCGGCACNAAAAAAAAAAAAAAGAAATCAGTCCTGAATATTCATTGCAAGGACTGATGCTGAAGCTGAAACGCCAATACTTAGGCCACCTGATGTGAAGAATTGACTCATTTTGAAAGATCCTGATGCTGGGAAAGATTGAAGGTGGGAGGAGAAAGGGATGACAGAGGATGAGATGGTCAGAATGCATCACCGACTCAATGGACACGAGTTTGATTGGGCTCTGGGCGTTGGTAATGGACAGGGAAGCCTGGCGTACTGCAGTCCATGTGGTTACAAAGAGTCAGACGTGACTGAGTGACTGAAATGAATTGAATTGAACTGACTGAACCTGTAGAATAAAAACTTAAACTTTTCTAAAGAGCAGAATAAGTATGCATACCTATACACATATCATCTCTATTTCTCTCCCTCTCAAGTTGACCACATAGTGAAAAGCTTCATTAAACTTAAAAAGTTCAATTCAGTTCAGTTCATCTGCTCAGTCATGTCTGACTCTTTGCGACCACATGGACTGCAGCACGCCAGGCCTCCTTGTCCATCACCAACTCCTGGAGCTTATTCAAACTCCTGTCCATCGAGTCAGTGATGCATTCTAACCATCTCATCCTCTGTCGTCCCTTTCTCCTCCCACCTTCAATCTTTCCCAGCATCTGGGTCTTTTCAAATGACTCAGTTCTTCGCATCAGGTGGCCAAAGTACTGGAGTTTCACCTTCAGCAAAAGTCCTTCCAATGAATATTCAGAACTGATTTCTTTTAGGATGGATTGGTTGGATCTCCTCACAGTGAGAGGGACTCTCAAGAGTCTTCTCCAGCACTACATTTCAAAAGCATCAATTCTTTGATGCTCAGCTTTCTTTATAGTCCAACTCTCACATCCATACATGACTACTGGAAAACCGTAGCTTTGACTAGACAGATCTTTGTTGGCAAATTAATATCTGCTTTTCAATATGCTGTCTAGGTTGTCTTAAAAAGAGAAAATACAAAATAATATAAGTGAACTGAAATCAAAGCTATCTGTCACATTAAAATTATAAATGAATTTGGCTCACCTATCAAGTGAGNTTGGCAAATTAATATCTGCTTTTCAATATGCTGTCTAGGTTGTCTTAAAAAGAGAAAATACAAAATAATATAAGTGAACTGAAATCAAAGCTATCTGTCACATTAAAATTATAAATGAATTTGGCTCACCTATCAAGTGAGCGAGATTTTTAGATTGGAGTGCAAAGAAAAACCTAACTCTCAGCTGTTTTTGAGGAGGGCATGGCAACCCACTGTAGTATTCTTGCCTGGAGAATCCCTCGGACAGAGGAAACTGGCGGGCTACAGTGCATAGGATTGCAAAGAGTCAGGCATGACCGAAGCGACTGAGCATGCTTGCATTTAAAAGAGAAATGCAACAAAATAATTCAAAAAGGTTGAAAATAGCAGGATGAGCTAAAGAGGCAAATGCAAACAAAAGAAATTCAGAGTTGTGATCTAAGTAACAAACAAAGCCAAATTCTGGCCAAAAAAGCATAAAATAAGACAAAGAAAGGTATTTACACTTATTCCAGTTATCTATTGTTTCATAACTAACTGTATTAAACAGTGGTATTAAATAACCATTTTATCAAATTCTCAGATTTGTGGGAAATTCGACAGAGCATAGCAGGAGTGACTTATCTCTGCTTCAAATTTAGGACCTCATCTAAATGGCTGAGAATGAGACCCACTTGGGAGATTCTTCATTCACATGGCTAGTGCATGGACTGAAATGACTGAAGCTTGGGTTCAACTGGACTGTTAACCAGAGCCCTAACATGTGATTTTCCATGCTGCCTGGGCTTCCTCACAGCATGATGGCTTTAGCATCATCAGACTTCTTACAAGCGCAATCCAAGAGCAAGTGTGACAGCTGCCTAGTCTATTATGAACTAGCCTTGGAATCACAAAGCATCATTTCTGTTGTCTGCCCCAATTCTAGAGAGGAGACAGAGAACTCACTTCTCTAGGGGAGGAGTAGAGAATTTACGCCCATGCTTCAAATCTGCCACAGTGTTAAAGGATCCAAATTCTCATCTAAAAAAGCAGTTATTAATATCTATATACTCAACTGGAATAGATGAATATTTCCTGAACATAAGATATATCAAGCTCAGCAGAAAAGCTTAATTAGGCTTAATGGCAAACAGTACAGGCATTCCTTTTAAAGGCAAGAGAAAGGCATAGATGTCCATTATCACTGATATTATCTAAAGCTATTTGAGAGGTAGTAGCTAAAGCACACAAATTCTGTAACTTCTACTTGATTCTCATTTCCATGGCTAACAAAAGAAGAGAAAAACTCTGTACCTTCTTGAGTGTTTAGTATTTTTAAAGTCCAGAAAAGTTCCAAAGTTACTAGCAGCTTTTACATATGGTAATAAATTGTTAACTTAGTCATTACACTATAGTGGATAAGAACATTTAGTGGAGTAAATGTGACCCCAGCAATTTACTTAACTGCTCTGATCTCATTTTTTTTTTTTTCCATCCATGAACATAGTAACACCTACCTCATTAAGTTGGTGTTAAGAATGAGAGTTTTGACCTATGATAAGAATGGCATAAATGTTAGTAATATATTATTATTATTTCAAAATATATCTCAATAAAAGAGGGGGTTTTCTTTTGAGGGGTAGAGGGCTGGAACCTTATTAAAAATATCACATAGAAGTTTTGCTTACAATGAGGATGGTCTTTTTCTTTTCAGAAACGTCTACTTAAATATTCCTTATCTTTCTTTTTTGTCATTTTCTTCTTTGGAGATTTTTTTTGCCTTACAGTCTCAACTCCTGGAATACCAGAAGATTCTCTATGAGGGATCAGACTCTCTCTTTTAATATAAAACTATAAACCCTTCAAGTTAGAGGCAGAAAGAAGAGCTGTAAAAGATACGGTAGCCATACAAATATGCCTTACTCTTCCGGCTCTCCTTTTCCTGTTTTCTTTCTCTTAAGGATTCTCTAAATGTTTTCTTCTTTACTCATACCTCTAACTGAGTTTGTCCATCATAGGGGGCATTTTCAAGAAAAAGTGCTTGCAAAGTTCCAATAATACACAGAAAAAACCCAGAAACTTTGCATGGCACAACAGTCAGGTTTAAGAGACAGATTTTCAAATTTGACAATTATATGAAAGAAATATATCCTTATGTAGGATAGCTAGCCTTGGTTGAGATGCTGTGAATTAGCACTCAGGCAGTTAGAATGGGAATAGTGACATATGGAAGGATTTGTGAGATGTTTATTGGAGGTGGGCTGTGGTTGATTGGCTATGCCAATGAAGGCCAGGGAAGAGTTGAAGATGACTCCAAGGTGACTCACTTGGGTGACTGAGTGAATGGTGATGATATTAATCAAAATGAAGGACGCAATAAAGGGAACTGATGTTGTAGGGAGCATAATGAGTTTGATTTGGGACATTTTGAATTTAAGCCACTAGGAGTATGTTTGGAAATGCGGATATAGGGACCATATTATTAAAATGAGTCTTGGCATTAAAAAAAATTTTTTTTTCTTCCTCCTTGAGAGTAGGATAAGACCTCTTTCATCTTCTTGGCTTCAACTATCATCTGTAACCATGACTCCTATGGCCACCACAAGTGCTGTTCAACCAATGTTTCAGATTCTGCTTCCCAGACCCATGGCAGGATTGTCCTTGCTGCCTTTTCGAAGTTAGATGTGACCATGTGGTTTGCTTTGCTAATGAAGCATGAGAAGTGACATGTATAACTTTGTCTTGGCAGCTTAAGAGAGAGCATGTTCCACATTAAGAGACAATGTGCTCCACCTCTGCTCCCCAGTGCCACAGTGATTGTGAAAGTACTTTTGCAGGAAGAACCAGGGATCTTCGGTGGGTATGGTTTTGAGAACTTGAACTTGAATGGTTTTGAGAAATAGACCTTGGTGATTTTAGGATAGGCTGCTACATTGTAGCCTACTATTCTTTATCTCTGGTTCTCTCCTCTATGTAGTGATCATGAAAACACTAAAATTTCAGGAGAGAAGTGGTTTTGGGTAATTTTATTATTTAAAAAAGGGTTAGTTACTAGATGCAAAACTAAATGTGACTTGCTTTTTTATATACCTTTATAAGATCTCAGAACAATGACTTTAAAACTATTCAATCTTGTATATAGTAAGAAGCAATTTTTACTTTGAACCCAGTAAACACATAAATCAGAAAAATCTCATGAAATAGTGTATTTAGTGTTACTATAAGTGAAGGATGACCTTTTATTCCATTTTATCTTATTTCACTTAAAAGTACTCATCATAAGCCACTGATTGAATGTTATGATTCAACCCAGTTCACATGATTAACCAGACACCAGGTCTTATCTTCTTAATCACAAAAATTAAAATAAACATATATATATATAAGTTAATTTTAGATTAATATTCAATCAAGTTATTTTTAATCTCAATAATTACAAAATAGGCAATCAGTTCAGTTCAGTCACTCAGTTGTGTCCGACTATTTGTGACCCTTTGGACTGTAGCCCACTGGGCTACAGTTTTCAAAACCATAACCTAGGGTGTAAACTTTGGGGTTGGAATGCCTACTTTCAGTTCTGGATCCTCCACTTACTACCTGTATGTAACATTCAGTAAGATGGGCAATCACTGAGTCTCAGTTACCTCTTCTATAAGTGAAGTCGCTCAGTCATGTCCAACTCTTTGTGACCCCATGGACTGTAGCCTACCAGGCTTCTCTGTCCATGGGATTTTCCAGGCAAGAATACTGGAGTGGGTTGCTATTTCCTTCTCTAGGGGATTGTCCCACCTCAAGGATTGAATCTGGGTCTCCCACATTGCAGGCAGATGCTTTACCATGAGCCACCAGGGAAGCTTTACCTCTTCTGTAAAATGGATACTAATTCCTACTTAATCACCTATTTTCAAATTAATGAGATTAAAAATAATTGGATCGAATATTAATCTAAAATTAATTTATACTTATACAGGTTCTCTTTCTCTCTATATATGTATTTATATTTATTTTAATTATTGGGATTGGGAAGATAAGGCCTGGCACGTGGCATGACTGAAAGATGAGAGGGTCTAACTTTTCAGGAGCTGCCACGGGGTAGACACATCCCTGGCTGGTGTATCAGAGCCCCTGGACTACCTGTCCCCAGGGCTCTGTGACTTCCCCCTCACAGGCTCACCTGGCCCCTTCCTTCTAACACCAGTTGCCTATGTGTGTGAGGCTTGGACGCAGGGATCCTGGTGTGATGGGACAGAATTTGTAGTGCATTTGGGAACAGTGTGCTCTCATTTTCATAGTATATTGTTATTCAGCCTTCTTCTTGCAGGTCCGAGTACTTTGTTATGGCAGAGTACCCCCTGGCCTCAGAACTCAGTTCACATGATTAACCTGACGCCAGTCAACACTGTGTAGGCTCTTACTGATGGCCTGCTGTCTTGTCTCCCATTATGATTATAAGCTTACAGAGGTCAGTGGTGGCCGGGAGGAGCTACCCTGCGTCCGAGGTAAGGGGCGATGAGAAGAGACACCTCGTGCCCAAGGCCAGGGGTGGTGACCCTGAGAAGCCACCCTGAGCCTGAGGCCACGGGAGGTGGCTGGGAGGAGCCACCCATGCCCCCAAACAGGGCCTGCGGCCAGGAGGAGCAACCCGAGGAGCGGTGGCTGTGTAGGCACAGGAGGGCCTAGAGGAGCTATCTCATGTTGAAGGTCAGGGACGGCTGAGGTAAGGAGATACCCCTTGTCCAAGGTAAGGAGCAGTGGCTGTGCTTTGCTGGAGTAGCCGTGAAGAGATACCCCATGCCCAAGGTAAGAGAAACCCAAGTAAGATGGTAGGTATTGCAAGAGGGCATCAGAAGGCAGACACACTGAAACCATTCTCACAGAAAACTAGTCAATTTAATCACATTAGGNATGCTTTTGAACTGTGGTGTTGGAGAAGACTCTTGACAGAACCTTGAACAGTGAGGAGATCCAACCAGTCCATCCTAAAGAAAATCAGTCTTGAATATTCATTGGAAGGACTGATGCTGAAGCTGAAACTCCAATACTTTGGCCACCTGATGTGAAGAACTGACTCATTGTAAAAGACCCTGATATTGGGAAACATTGAAGGTGGGAGGAGAAGGGGGACAACAGAGGATGAGATGGTTGGATGGCATCACCAACTCAATGGACATGAGTTTAAATAAACTCCAGGAGTTGATGGACAGGGAGGCCTGGCATGCTGCAGCCCATGGTGTTGCAAAGAGTCGAACCGACTGAGCGACTGAACTGAATTGATCCATGTACCTGAGTTTCAATTATTCTAAATCCTCATAGATGCTTCAGATCATTGATTTTTCAATTTTAGTCATTTTACTGGCTAAATTGAGGTTTTAATTTGCATTTTCTTGATGAGATGAGTGGGAGTACTTGTTTTTCTTGGAGTGCATATGTTTCTTGGCCATATAGATATCATCTTTATTTTCTTGCCTGTGTCTTACTTGGTTGTCTGTCTTTTCTTACTGAATATGGTGGTGGTTTAGTCACTAAGTTGTGTCTGACTTTTGTGATCCTGATCCCTTGGACTATAGCCTGCCAGGCTTCTCTATCCATAGGATTTCCCAGGCAAGAATACAGGAGTGAGTTGCCATTTCCTTCTCCAGGGGATCTTCCCGACCCAGGAATTGAACCCATGTCTCCTGCACTGCAGGCAGATTCTTTACCACTGAGCCACCAGGGAAGCCCTAACTGATTTTAGGAGTTGCTTATATTATTTATATATTCTTTCCATTGTCAGACATATGTATTGCAAATATCTTCTTTCATTTGGTATCCTGATCTTTTTCTGTCTTATAGTGGTTTTTTTGAACATAATTTTTGAGTTTAAGATATTTCAATTGGTCAATTTTTTCCTTATAGTTACTATTTTTTGTGTGTCCTTAATAAGAAACTTAACCTAAGTTCATTAAAATGAATTATTTTTACATTTTATATTGAGAACTGAAATCCATCTGTAATTGTTTTTCTTTATGTGTGAGGCAGGGATTAAGATTTAATATTTTTCATTTTGGTACTTACATGGCCCAGGATGATTTACTGAAAAGGCTCTTCTTCTCCACTGCATTGCAGTATCATAAATGTGAATCTGCTTCTGAACTCTGTTTTTCCCTTTGGTGAGTTTGTAATCCTTGAAATAATACCACATTGTTGTTACTTCTTTTAATTAACTTTGTAAGATTTAATTGGTTTTGTAAAAGATCTTGATAAATAATAGTGTAAGTTTTGTCCTTTAAGTAGAAATGCATCAGGATCTGTAAGTAAACTATTATAATTAAATAATATCAAAGCAAAATCTCTGCATATAAGGTCGTATATAAAAATATGTTTTCTCACATCAGCAATAAGCAAATTGAAAACAAATTTTAATAAGTATTTTTCATTGTTGTGATTTCAAAATAATCAAATACATAGTAATAAATCTTAAAAAGAGTTATGCAAGTTCTCTCCCCTGAAAAATTTAAAACACTCTTGAGAGAAACTGAAGAAGCTATACATGTGGAAGAAAGTACAGAATGAGTGGGTTGAAAGACTCACTGTTGTAAAGATGTCTGTTCTCTCCAAAGCTGATGTATATGGTATACTCTTAAAAAACTCCAAATGTTTGTGTGACTGTGTATATATGCACACATGGAACTTGATAAACTACAATTGTAAAGTTTATATGGAAATACAAAGAATCAAAAATAAAGGAAATTTATTTGAAAATTATTTACTTATTTAAAAATTCATTGTTTTAAGGTTTATGTTTATTTCATGTTACATTTTATGTTTCTTTGTTTTGTGATTTTTTTCTTATTTGTTATTATTATAAAATAATAAGACTTTAATATCTTGTAATTTAAAAAATATTGATAAAATGGGACTAATGTAAGTACCTATAACCTGAAAGACTGAGAGACTTCAATGAAATTATCTGGATCAGTTACATATATACACCTCCTTGTTTTTGTTTTTTTGCTAGACTATGGGGTAGCTTTTTCACAGTGATATCAAGGTTTTAAATTCATTTTTTTTCCTGTTGGAATTTTATGACTCTTTTGAGGACAATCATGTTAACATTTTCTCCCAGAAAATTAGTGATTTATCTAGATTTTTAAATGTGCTTACACCCATATTTACCCATTAAATTTTTATTATTCTTGAATTTTATTCTGAGGTTTCTCTCTCTCTCTCTCTCTCTCTCTTTTTATTTTTTTTTAAATTTGGAGATATTTGCCTCCTCAATTAGGTAAACTTGTGATTATCTTAAAATTATTTCTTTTCTGGATGTAGGTTCTGAACTGCACTGCTTTTTGGAGGAAACAGTTTTGTGCTGGTGCCTTGATGATCTTACAGGTGTATATTCACAAAGACCACATNTTGGAGATATTTGCCTCCTCAATTAGGTAAACTTGTGATTATCTTAAAATTATTTCTTTTCTGGATGTAGGTTCTGAACTGCACTGCTTTTTGGAGGAAACAGTTTTGTGCTGGTGCCTTGATGATCTTACAGGTGTATATTCACAAAGACCACATAAGCAAAGATTGAACCACGGTTGGTAGGAGTCCAGACAGAACATTTTGTGAGTGTACCAGAACACAACAGGATGGGAGCTTGTAAGTGGCTCCTATCAAACCACTTCTCATGTTTCCTGCTCTGTGAAGAGGCTGGCATGACATCGTTTCCTCCTGCCAGCTGGGTCCTGACAAGGGTCAGTCTCTCTGCCTTGTTGACCTCAGATTACAGCTGCATGCTGTAAAACTGACTAGTAAAGCATGTCTTTGGTTCCTCAGCAACAAAGACCCTCATCCACTTACTGTCATCTGACTCGTTTCCGTGTAGCCCTGTGCAAGGGCTAGGAAGCAGCACCTGGGTCACCTTTGCTGTCATTGCCAATGTGAGAAATAAACAGCTTGAATCTAAAGAAGGACTTGTTTCTTTATCAGATGAATCAATCCATCAAGCTTGGCCTTGCCTTGTGTACGATATGTCTTACTCTTTTTCAATATATAAGTTTTAAACTTTTGTTTTTCTTGACTTCTTTCTGTTTCTTTTGTTTAGTTAGACATTTTGAATTATATTTAAGGTTGAATTTTATTAGTCTCCATCTCACAAGAAAGTTCTTAGCTATAAAAGTGTTGTAAGAATTTTCTGCTGAGCACAGTTTTAGCATATCTTGTAAGATTTAATATGCTTTATTTTCTTTATAATTGTTTTCTAGATTTTTATCTCTTTCTTAGCTCAACTTTTACCTATTCAAAAATATATAACCATTTTTTGATCATTTTTTGTGATTGCTTTTTCGTTATTTCACAGATCAGAGAATGTAATTTGTATAGTTAGGATTTCCCTCATTTGATTTTATTGTGATTTTTCTTTGTGATCTACATGGTTCGATTTTGTCACTATTTCATGGATGCTGGAAACACACTCATTCGTTTCTTCAGAATGTCTGTCTTCTCACTTGTTTATGTCTGTCTGACACAAAGTCTGACAGTTATGGATCTCCCCAACTCTCTTACTGTTGTGTTTAAATTCATCTCTCCTTCATTTCTTGTCCCTGAGGATTTTTTATAAGAGTGACTTTATTACTGAGCATAACTTTTGTCATGATTCCTTGTCTTAACAGCTTCTGCCTTCAGGCCAAGCTTATTAGATGTTAATATCACAAACCCTACCTCTGTTTTTCTTGGGATTTTCTACTATGTGTTCCTAGATCCTTTTGCTTATAAACTTTGGTAGAACTGCCAGCAAGAAATAACATACTGTTGGATATTGATTTATTTCCTCTGTGACATTTAATTAACTTTACTTCCCTTACATGTAAACATACAGGCATGATTTTACACACAGGTACAAGTTTCATGAACAACTGTGATTCATTAATTCCCTCCCTCGCATTTTTGGTCTGGTTCTTCCCTTCCCCTGATTTTTCCCTTCCTTCTAGTTCAGGCCCTTCTTTCATGCAAAGAAACCATGATGACAGGTACTGTTTATCTTCTGATTTCCCCCATGCTGCACACACACATCATCCTTGTTTACCTCTGTGTCTGTGAATATATCTGCATTTACATGCCTGGTCCCCTGCACACTCAGTTCAAGATTCATATCTTACTTAGCCTCTACATGTCTCCTGCATTTGTGTGCTGGCATCTCTGAATTCCATCTTTCACTTTTTCCCCTTTAATTTCCTAAAGTGTTAGGAAATTTAAGCATTTCTTAAAAAAAATAAAAATTTTACCCACTCTAAAAAACTGGTTTACATTGGGTAATTACTCTAAATGACCTTGTCTACCATGTTTGGAAACTAGAAATTCTACTTCAGAATTTAGCTTCATTTTGTATTAGTTTTTGTAAAATTGGTATGTCTAGGAAAAGAATTTTATCCTTTCCTCTTGTTCATTTCTTATTTTTGAGTCTTCAGCAACATTACATGGTTTTTGTATATTTCCTCTAGGAGTGACCGGTTTGATCTCCTTGCAGTCCAAGGGACTCTCAAGAGTCTTCTCCAACACCACAGTTCAAAATCATCAATCCTTCAGTGTTCAGCCTTCTTTATAGTCCAACTCTCACATCCATACATGACTACTGAAAAAAACATAGCTTTGAGTAGACGGACCCTTGTCAGTAATGTCTCTACTTTTTAATATACTGTCTAGTGGTAAAGTACCCACTTGCCAATGCAGATGACAGAAGAAACACAGGTTTGATCCCTGGGTTGGGAAAATCCCCAGGAAGAGGGCACAGCAACCCACTGCAGTACTGTTGCCTGGAGAATCTCATGGACAGAGGAGCCTAGTGGGCTAAAGTCCATAGGGCTTCACAGAGTCACACATGACTGAAATGACCTAGCATACCTGCACATCTGAACTTAGAATTTAGTTATATTTTTATATATGAGATTTTCCTATTTTACAATATTGATATAACATATATTTGGTCTTAATATCTCTTCTGATTTTGTTTCCTTTTTTTCCCTGTCTTTTGCTATTTAGCCTTATCTTTGTAATTTTAGGATTGTTTTATGTATGAATATGTGTACATGTGGGTCCATCTGTTAGCGATGTGGAATTCATAGATTCTGCTTTTGGGTTTTGTAGTGGTTCTTTTTTTAATTCTTTATATCACACTTAGCCCTCTGCTCCTGAGTTTAGAACTCTTACAGAGCATCTGTTGCCTCTGTTATGACTAAGAGAAAATTACCACTCTCCCACTTCCTCTCTCTTCCCTCCACCTCCAGACTTTTCTTGGTTTTCCACTTATTTTTAGTCCTTTTGGTGGTTCCTTTCACAACTCCAAGTAAAACTCAGAGGTTCCTTTTCTTGGCTTACCCACTCAGTTCTGCGACAGATGAAGAAATGGCTGCCCTTACATTGTCTTCTTCCTGCTTTGATCCTGCTGATTTTGGAGTGAGTTTTACTTTTTTGAGTTTCTTCAAATATACCTTCTGGAACCAATTTGTCTTCAGAATATTGTCTCAACTTCTACTGCAATATTTTCCTCTTTACTGCCACTCCATTTACTGGTATTTCTTTCATCATTTGGATATCCATACAAGTTGTTGTGTTTTTGTTTTTTTTTAACCAACAATGGGCTATGTTAATATACTCCTGATCTATTTCCTAATATGAGCTCTTCCACCTCATGACATATATTTATGCTACAGCTTCTTTTATGTGATTTTCTGTGTCCAAGTTTCTTTCCTGCAGAAATTATAACATGAAGATGCTTTTGTTGTTTTCTGAGAGAGATCCAAGGCAGGTTGTTGCCTTGTCTCTGTCCTTATCTGTTATTTATTTTATTACATCGAGAATGGCTGAAGAATGGTTTTCTTTTTATAATTATATCTAAAAACTCAGCTGTTTTCTGTGTCTTTGTAGATAATTTTGTGCTAGTTTTGAACGGTAATAAAGGCAATGGCACCCCACTCCAGTACTCTTGCCTGGAAAATCCCATGGATGGAGGAGCCTGGTGGGCTGCAGTCCATGGGGTCGCTAGGAGTCGGACACGACTGAAGCAACTTAGCAGCAGTAGCAGCTTTCCCTTTAGGTTTGCGGACTTTTTTTTTTTTCAAGTTCAGGAAAATATTTTGTATTATATCTTTGAATGCACTACCTTTTTTATCTGAAGGGGTCCTGTGTATGGACAACACTGATCTTGTCTTAGATGTGTCTGCACTCCAGCTTACATTATCTCCACTTCAACTGCATTCATTAGCCTGCCTTTTCCTTTCTGCACTCATAGAGAAGGCCTCAGCTGTTTCCTGTTAATGAGTAACTTGGCTTTACCACAATTTGTTCTGTTGTGTGGGTGTGCCAATCACTCAGTCGTATCTGACTGTTTGCTTCCCCGTGGACTATAGCCCGCCAGGCTTCTCTGTCCATGGAATTCCCCAAGCAAGAATACTGGAGTGAGTAACCATTTCCTGGAGTGAGTAACCATTTCTCCAGGGAATATTCCTAACCCAGGGATTGAACTTGTGTTTCCTGCATTTCAGGCAGATTCTATACCATCTGAATCATATATATAATCCAATGGAATTCCCAAACCATCTTTTTTGCCAACCCAATATAATTTTTCAGATTATTTTCCATTATAGGTTAATTTAAAATATTGAAAATATTGAGTATAGTTCCTTGTGCTATACAGGAGGTCCTTGTTTGTTACCTATTTTATATAACATAGTCTATATATGTTAATCCTAAACTCCTAATTTATCCCTCTCCACTCCTCTCCCCTTTGGTAGCCATAAATTTGTTTTCTGTGTCTGAGAATCTGTTTCTGTTTTGTATATAAGTTCATTATTATTATTATTTTTTAGATTCCACAAACAAGTGATATCACATGGTGTTTGTCTTTATCTATCAGGCTAACCTCAATATGATAATCTCTAAGTCATTTCATGTTGTTGCAAATGATATTATTTCATTCTTTTTATGGCTGAGGAATATTCCATTACTCTAGGCTTCAGCAATATGTGAACCGTGAACTTCCAGATGTTCAAGCTGGTTTTAGAAAAGGCAGAGGAACCAGAGATCAAATTGCCAACATCTGCTGGANGTGATACTTTGGACTGTAGCCTGTCAAGCTCCTCTGTCCATGGGATTTTCCAGGTGAGAATACTGGAGTGGGTTGCCATTTCCTCCTCAAGGGGATCCTCCTGAGATTGAACCTGTATCCCCTGAGTTTCCTGCATTGCAGGCGGATCCTTTACCACTGAGTCATCAGGAAAAGCCATTAGTGATGGGGTCTGGCTATAATACATTTTACCCTTTTGGTTTTCCTGGACATCTCCTATTAATCTTTCATTTCTTTGCTTAAAAATCACTTCTTATATGTGCTCCTCTCCCAGATGCCCAAGGTATCCCTTCATTTTCTCCTTTTAATATTTCCAACTTACTACTTTTTAAGCAGTTACAAAATTTCTTTTTTAATTGTCTGTCTCTCTTGCTAGAGTATGAAGTCTGAGAGGGCAGGAACTGTTCTGACTGATTGTAACCTAGGGCCGATCACAGTACTAAAGAGCATTTCAGTCTATCTTTTTAGACCAGACATCACACACCTGAATGTTTCTATAGACAAAACATCTTACATAAGTGAGTCAAGTGAGCCAGATGGGGTTTGGGGAACTGGAGATGCAGGCCTTACCAAAAGGGAAAGCTACTACTTAGCATTAGTAGGATATTACCCAAAGGAAGTGGCCTCTCATTGTTAAAGCTTCTGATATTTTCTTAAATTTGAAGTCTCCTGAGTTTTAATTAGTAACAAGCAATTTTTTTAAATTACAAAAACCTATAGGCATCTAGTTAACAATCTTTATTCTGGATTATATATAATAAATGTATACATATATTTAGAATATATGTATATATATATGTACATATATGTTTATAATCTGATATTTCTCATTTCCCCTTCATAGGTCACAACTCTGTTGTGGCAAAATGGCTTGTGCCCTAAGAGACATCACTTTGACGACAGAGGTCTGTATAGTCCTATGGTTTTTCCAGTAGTCATGTATGGAGAGTCATGTATGTGAGAGCTGGACCATAAAGAAGGCCAAGCATGGAAGAACTGATGTTTTCAAACTATAGTGCTAAAGAAGGCCTTTGAGCATCCCTTGGGCTGCAAGGAAGATCAAACCAGTCAATCCTAAAAGAAATCAACCCTGAATATTCACTGGAAAGACTGATGCTGAAGCTCCAATTCTTTGGCCACCTGATGTGAAGAGTTGACTCATTGGTAAAGACTCTGATGCTGGGAGAGATTGAAGGAAAAGGAGGAGGGGTGACAGAGGCCAAGGTGGGTAGAGAGCATCACTGATTCAATGGACACAAATTTGAGCAGAATCTGGGAGATAGTGCAGGACACAGAAGCCTGGCATGCTGAAGTTCATGGGGCTGCAAAGAGTCAGACATGACTTAGTGAACAGCAACAACGACAAAGTTTTCATTTATTTGTGAGCCTCTTTCTTAGTCAATTTTACATATATTTTTCAGTTCCCTTATCTGTCAGATAGGGATAACAAGACATTATTTCACAGGATTGTTGTGATTGTTGTGAAGATTAAATGAAATTGTATGCAAAGCCCAGAGAGCCTAGTTTGGCCACAGTAGGTGATCCATGAATGGAGTCCTTCTTCCCTCTCTGTCATTTAACCTTCATGTCAGAGAGTCAGTAGCTAAAGAGAATGTGTTCCCTGGAATGTTTTGTGATGTGTCAATCCAGGGTGGGAGTGAACTCTGGGCAAATAAATCTGTATATTATGACTTAAACTAATTTAAGCATGTATTTTTATGAAAGGTTTCTTGGAGGTTTTAATAAGCTAATATGCCTTGTGACTCTTCAACAAGGGGATAAAAATGCAGTATTTCCAAAATTTAATTGACCTGAATGAGTATCTCATAAAGCACACTTTGGAAAATGCTGAATACTAATACCTGAGTCCATTGGACTTTGGTTTCAAACTTTCTTCAGAAGCAGTGGTCAGAGCCCAGGAAACAAACTCCTGCCGTGAGAGCCTGTGTTTCCATGTTGACTACCTTACCAGCCCACATGGGGTTGGTACTAGTAGTTGTGGAGGGTAAGAAACCTAGGGCAACTTCATTGATCCTTTAGTGCTTCAGTAGCAAAGCCATAAACAAATGCACCCACTGAACAGCAGTAAGTTGATCCTGGCTAATGAAGCCACCCCTCTGCTAGCATTGATTTTTATCTTTAACTAGCTATTCTCCCAGAAGAACCAAAGGAGGCAATTTTATTTCTGTTGATTCCATTCTTGAGATCGTTATGTTGATTATGTGTATTCTTTTTTTTTTTTTTTGTAGATATTTGAAATTTCCCTAGGAAACATTTTCTTCTGCCTAAGATTGCATAGAGCATCATTTTAACGCATAGTAAATGTTGCTGGGTAGAAAAATGCCTGCATTACCACGTATTTTTGCAAAGTAAGAGGTTTATATCTTTATAATTATTTTCAATGTGTGTTTATTGATTTTTATAATGCAGGGATATTAACTTGAAAAGGAACAAATTACATACAACAAATTAAGCACTTGCATGGATTAGAAAATCGAGGTAGTGCACTCAAAGCATGACTAATATGAGAGTGTTTGCACGATAGAACTATGTGGTTTTACATCACATCTGGGAAGATTTCACCCAGCCACTTGTCTGAAAGAATCTGTAACTGAAATGCAGGTGTAGGATGGCATGCATTATAGAATTGTAGGATTTTAGAGAAGGAAATCTTACATAACGGAGTGAAAGTGTTAGTTGCTTCAGTTATGTCCAACTCTGCAACCCTATGGACTGTAGCTCAGCTGTCCATGGAATTCTCCAGGCAAGAATACTAGAGTGGGTTGCCATGCCTTTCTCCAGGGGACCTTCCCAACCCAGGGATCTGAACCTGGGTCTCCTACAATGTAGGCAGATTCTTTACCATCTGAGCTGCCAGTGAAACTCCTTATACACAGAAACAGAGGTCCAAAAGAATTAATAATCGTAGTCAAGGTTCAGAACATTAGAGGCATGGCCAGCGCTAGAACCTGGCTTCCTAGACACCAGTCCTACGTTGATTTCCCAACCATTCAATGTTTTCCTGAATTCCAGTGTTACCATTTATCAGCTTTGTGTCCTTGGGCAAGTAATTCTTTCCTCATTCATGAAATAAGAACCTCAACTTGATAGACAGTGTGCATGGACATAGCATTCCGTTTGGCACTAAGTGGTAGTGGTTAAGTCACTAAATCGTGTCTGACACTTGCAACTTCATGGAGCCCACCAGGCTCCTCTATTCATGGGATTTCGCTTGCAAGAATACTGGACTGGGTTGCCATTTCTTTCTCTAGAGGATCACCCTGACCCAGGGATAGAACCCAGGTCTCCAGCATTGCAGGCAAATTCTTCACCGCTGAGCCACCAGGGTTCCTTGGTGCTAATTAATTGCTTTCTAAATAACACTTGGTTCATTCATTTGAAATGTATTTATTCAGGCCTTCCTAAGGATAAGGCATTCATTTCTTTGAGAACAGATTTTCCCTTCCAGTACCGATATGGTCATGTATGAATGTGAGAGTTGGACTATAAAGAAAGCTGATTGCCAAAGAATTGATGCTTTTGAACTGTGGTGTTGGAGAAGACTCTTGAGAGTCCCTTGGACTTCAGGGAGATCCAAGCAGTTCATCCTGGAGGAGATCATTCCTGAATGTTCATTGGAAGGACTGATATTGAAGCTGAAACTCCAGTACTTTGACCACCTGATGCCAAGAGCTGACTCATTTGAAAAGACCCTGATTCTGGGAAAGGTTGAAGGTGGGAGAAGATGGGGACAACAGAGGATGAGATGGTTGGATGGCATCACTGACTCGATGGACATGAGTTTGGGTAAACTCCAGGAGTTGGTGATGCACAGGGAGGCCTGGCGTGCTGTGGTTCATGGGATTGCAGAGTTGGACACGATTGAGCGACTGAACTGAACAGATACTTACTTAAACTTTTAACATATTTTATATGGCATACTTTTAAGTGTGTAGGCATAATACTTTATATTTGAATTAAAGCAAAACAAAACCCCACAAAGCAGGTGGTGCAGGAGGGTGCAGATGCGCACCCCCCCCCGNGGCTGGGGGTTTGGGGAGGGACAGGCCCAGGGGCCTGGGCTTTGGGCTGGAGGCTTCATCACCGGGCACCAGACAGTGGGCCTTCCGAGACGCACCTGTTGGACTCCCGCCTCTTCCTTTCTGCCCCACCCCTCCGTGTGCCGCTGGAGGTAGCGGTCTGAGAACACTTGACAGTTGATTATGGAGTACTGGGGCTAGGAGGGTGGCAGTTAATGCTCTACTTTGCTCAGTATAACATTAAAGTGAAAGTGAAAGTATCGCTCAGTCGTGTCCGAAGCTTTGCGACCCCGTGGTCTATACAGTTGATGGAATTCTCCAGGCCAGAATACTGGAGTGGGTAGCGGTTCCCTTCTCCAGGGGATCTTCCTATCCCAAGGATAGAACCCAGGTCTCCCACATTGCAGGCGATTCTTTACCAGCTGAGCCACAAGGTAAACCTATAACATTAAAAATGCCCCCCCACTTTTGTAAAACAAAACAAAGGAATCCTCTCCTGCCCCCGCCCCCTCACCTCCCCTGGAGATAAAATGAATAATCTCTAAACTCTAAAATCCTGTGACTTACATGATCCTGGAACTCTTTGGGCTAAAGTTGCTATATAAATTAATCTCTTAGTGTGATTACCT
This sequence comes from Neotragus pygmaeus, assembly GCA_006410875.1. Classification (NCBI taxonomy): domain Eukaryota; kingdom Metazoa; phylum Chordata; class Mammalia; order Artiodactyla; family Bovidae; genus Neotragus; species Neotragus pygmaeus. Next base: position 5,298,195 of record SJYV01011337.1, read on the forward strand.
TGACCATCCCCTAACGTCTTTTTTTTTTTTTTAAAGGGCAGTGATAAGTGATGAAAGTGTTTGAGCATCTCCTGCTTGTCCTGTATCGTAGACTTTTTCTTTTGATTTGTTTTCCTTGCTCTTTAGTGACCTTGTTTGTTTAAGCATGAGGCTTTGGGGAAAGATGCTTTCAAAATGGGTGATAAATATTCTTTCAGATCCTGGGAAGATTCAGTTTCTAGTGCCCATTCCTTGGTTTTGCTTCTCTCTAGATGTTGGAGTTGAAATTTGTGGAAATAGAAAGTATGGTTAGTAGTGATCATGTGTCATTTGTTGATCAATGCTGGACACAAAGATGTCTTTGGTTGTGCTAGTAGTTTTTAAGAACTTGAAAGTGGGGTTGGAAGGAACAGATTGTGGGAAACAGTAATAGATTTATTTCAATATCCTCTTCAGTAGGACCTGATATACCCTTTATTTCTAGTGTGACAGGTGGGTCCCTGACATCCTGGCAAGCTCTGGGCAGGGAGAGGTCTGCTCTAGAACTACAAGAGTCTGAGAATCCTTGGAACTGCATTATCATTTCAGATTGAGAACTGAAGTTTTCTGAGCAGACCATATCTACTCTTTAGAGGTTGTTTTCTTTTACCTTTCCTTTTGGTTGGTTGTCCTTGGTTCTAAATGCTACTGAAATAGTTCCTAGAATATGTTTTTTAAAAAGTTGTTTTGAATAATGGTCAACTTTTCTGAAAAAGTGAAAGTGTCAGTTGCTCAGTCCTGTCTGACTCTGCCAGTTCACAGACTGTACTCTCCCTGCCAGGCTTCTCTGTCCATGGACTTTTCTGAACAAGAATGCTGGAGTGGGGTGCCATGCCTTCCTCCAGGAGATCTTCCTAATTCAGGGATCTAACTCGGGTCTCCTGCATTGCAGGTAGATTCTTTACCTTCTGAGCTACTAGGGAAGCTCAGATTTATTCTGCAGTTCATATTCTGCAGCCCCAAATTTGGAAACCCTGGTTTTATAATTATGTTTTCCACTTCTATGTAGAATCAATAATTATACATGGGTACTTGCTGTCATCTGACCCTTGTATGTCTCTCTCCTTTTGTAAAAACTTTTAAATTTAATTATATTGACTCAAATCTTAAATATTATTTGGTAAGCAGGATGTTTTTTTCAGGATAGTCCCCAACTTACAGTTTATTTCTTCCCTATAAGTTTATTTATTAAAACATATATATTTGGAACTCATAAAGCTCTTTTCCAAAAGAAATATTATGAAATTATTAGTTTTCCACACAACTCTTTTCATCCATAATGTGCCTGAAGTATTGTATATATATAAAAGTAAAGATAAAAACAATGCTGAAATTTTAGCAAATAAGACTAAATATGTGAAGACTGAAAAAGAAACCAATTTTATGTTAATTGCTGAATGTTATAAAAAAGAATTTTCATTATTAGATAATTTTTAAAACTTTAGGGGAACATTTGAAAGGGTTTTCAGGATCATTAAAAGGGTCTGTCATGTGGACTCTTTAATACATGTACTTTTGTTTTTCTATGCTTTTATACAAATATATGGTAACATTATTCATATATGTGTATATATAAAATCTCAGCTAGTACCAGGGCAATTCTTTGGCTTTATATATAAATTTAAGAGAGAGAGTATGACAAGAATGAGCAAAATATTTGCTGTTGAGCATTGCTAAGGATATACATCAAGTATTAGGAATGGGGCTGCTAGGGATTCAATTTTACATCCCCCTCCTCCCAAGTTTGTATGTTGAAGCCCCAACCTCCAATATGATGGAGTCCTTTGGAGGTAGTTAGGTTTAGATGAAGTGATGAGGATGGGGTCTTCACGATGGGATTAGGGCCTTTGTAAGAAGATGAACAGACTCCAGAGCTTTGTGTCCTCTATGTGATGACAAAGTGAGAAGGGAACTATCTGAAAACTAGGAAGAGGGCCCTTACCTGAAACTGAATTGTCCAGCACCTTGACCTTGGACTCCCCAGCTTCCATATCTGTGAGAAATAAATGTCTGTTGTGTATGCCACTCAGCCTGTGCTGTTTTGTTATAGTGGCATGAAGGGTCTAATACAATACACCGGCCAGTTTATAGATCTATGTGATCTTTTCCAGAGGTGAAAAATGTGGATTATAGCATGGCTCCAGGGTTTAGTTTTTATAATATGGCCAAAGGTAAGGACAAGTGTATTATGAAGTTGAAGGTAGGAGAGAGAAAATGATTTAGATACCAAATTTGAAGTCCAAGTTAAGGGGGAGGAAAAAAGTCAAGAAGAGCTAGTCTTGGGAGGGAGTAGAGCTTGGGGGAACCGGAGGCTGGTTATTGGATGTTCATGTCTGGGGCAGCTTGGTTTTGAGGAGGTTAAGTCTGTTAAATTGTATAGCATTGTGAACAAATGTGACTGTAGTGTGATATTCAGATTTGGAATTTGAAGCTTTATGTTTTTTTTCCCCCCTTAGGTAATACTCAAGGACTTTCATTTTCATTACTTTTTATGTTAGAATATTATGAAATATATTTTAAGACCTCAAAGTAGGATACTATTCTTTGGCTTAATAAGTATGTCCAAGCTTTGGTTTCTTTTTCTGAATAATTTTCATATTTGGTGCTTAAATAAGGCATCACAGAGTCTTGTGCAGTTGCCTAATAAACTAGCCTTAATTAATTTAACAAACTTGCTTATCTGTATTGAAAGAAAAATAAAGTTCAAACAGAGGGACTATATATGGCAGTAAAATGCAAATATGTTGAATTTAGGGCAAGATGTTGCTGAAGCTCATTTCTCCCACATCTGCACTCTGATTTTGAAAGAGAATGGATGTGGATGGGTTTTCAGACTTTTTCTAACATTTTACAGATGTTTCCAAATGTATTTTTGCTACTGTAACACTGGAATGCATTTCTCTGTTGGTCTCCTGAGGTTCCTTTAAGGATCAAGTGAGATAAAGCTCTTGTAAGCACCTTGTAAATGGTCAGGTTCTATGCATGTGTTAATTCTTCTCTGCCTTGTACTTAGATACAATGGCTGTACTCAAAGAAATGTATTGAGGGCAGCTTCCAGAACTAGATTCCAGCTCAGCACTCTTCCCCGCTACACTCTTGGGCTTACTTCTTAGAGAATGCTAAATGCATGTGGCAGGATCCTGACCCCAAATCATTACAATGGATAGACTGTGTGCGCAGAGCTTAAACTATACGTGTGCTTGCTGCAACATGATGGATATAACTGCTTGCTGAGAATTTGATTTATTTTCCAATAGTTTAGCATCCCTCTGCTTTTATCTGATATGACTATTTTACAAGCGTGTGTACCAAGCATGGCTTCAAAATTGCAGGTTATGAAATACAGAAAATGGAACAATTGCCGTACATAGCAGAAATCTTCCTGTTCAGTCTGTGTGCTGTATATTTTAAAGTAAGATGGACTGCTGAATGGTGATGGGGGCTTACCTTGGGCTTCATCATTTTTTTTTTCCCCTACAGGTAAAAGGAAATGCAAGACTTTCTTCTTCATTTTCAACTTCATATTGTTAGTTGGCTTTTCACAGGCTGGTTTGTGATGATGGGTTTTTGCCTTATCATTTGTTGGCATAATAAAAATGACATGATGATGGGGAAGAGAGTAGTTCCCCTGAGGATGGAACAGTGCAGCTGATGCTAGTGATGAAAACACAACAGGCTGATGTGAATGCCTCCCCCATTTTACCTCAACCCAAGTCTCTCTTTTTTCTGTAATATGCTTACTCGCTGAAAAATGCCCATCAGAAACTCACTGCTGTTAATGTGCTTGCGTATGTTGGTGTGTAGAACAGACCAGCTAGTAGACAGTCTCTGTTGCTTGTACCATGTATATGTCTTTGCTCAGTTGTGTCCGACTCTGTGAAACCATGTACTATAATCTGCACCGCACCCCCCCCAACCCCCGGCCCCCAACTCGGCTTCTC
>SJYV01011337.1:5302279-5387878 GCA_006410875.1 Neotragus pygmaeus
TGTCCATGGAATTTTCTGGGCAAGAATACTGGAACAGGTTACCATTTCCTTTTCCAGGGGATCTTCGCAATCCAGGATCAAAGCTGAGGCTCCTGCCTCATCTCCTGCATTGCAGGCAGATCCTTTACTGCTGAGCCGCCAGGAAAGCCCGTGTTGCTTATGTACCAGCATAGGAACATAACTCCTAGAATGACAGCTTGCTTCCTTGGAGAGTATATTCATTTCAGCTTTCTTATCTGAAATATCTGTTCTTACCCCTGGTCAAAATTGACTCTCGGTTGTGAGTAATTGACATCTAAGAACAGAGCAAATCGAGGGCTGGCTTGACTCTGATAGCATCTCTACTCTACTGGAGGTTTCCTTTAGCCCAGCTATGCGGAAGGGATTGCGAGGCAGTGTGGAACCTTGATTGTCATCACTCCAAGCAGACTTAGGCAGAAGTCAAGTGTAACAGACCTGGGAAGCTTGTGCTCCAGTAGCTGAGAGAAGGCATGTTAATGGGACGTGGTGATGAAATGTGCACCTGTTCACTGAGTGTATCCCGGATGTGGTGTCAGTCATCTGGGACCTTCACCTGGACTAAGCATTCGCCAGTGTGTTAAAATGCTTGCTGAAAACCCAGATTCAGACCTCATGAATAACTACTGCATCTTCATTGTTCGACAGCATCCTGTCAACTTATGTTCCTTATATATGCCTTGGCACTCCTGAGGGTTTCCATTTTGGGGACACTTTGCATTATATGTTTCTTCCCATTGATCCACTGTTTATCTTGGATGGTTGTTTGATTATTTTAAGTAAGTTAGGTCCTTAAAAACAAAGAATTAGCAGTTATCTCAGAAAAGCAGATGGTTTTCTATTTCTTCTTGATAGTTTCTTAAATGACTTTCCATGCAGAGTAAATACCTAAAATGTAGTGAGCATTTGCTACATTTCAGGGACTGTGCTAAGCACTGTAGGTGGTCCTCCTAACACTTCTGTGAGGTAGATGCAATAGGTATCTTCATTTCTAGAAGGGAAACTAAGATATGGAGAGGCTAAGTGACCTGTCTAGGTCACACAGCTGCCAATGGTGGAAAGGGATTTAAATCTAAGCATTTTGATCATGGAATTGGAGTTCTTTAATTTTTAAATTAATTTTTATTGGAGTATAGTTGCTTTACAGTGTTGTGTTAGTTTCTGCTGTACAGCAGAGTGAATCAACTGTACATATATGTATATCCCCTCTTTTTTGAATTTCCTTCCCACTTAGGTCACCTGGAGTCTGAGTTCTTAACCTCAGCTCAATATTCCTTGGCTTGGCATTTATCAGGCACAGGCTTATTCAGAAGCTATAACTCCAACTGATTTAGGTGTTAGTGACTGGTGGGAAAGAGAAAGAGTAGGTTAGGTGGTTATAGAAATTCTCTCAGGAGATGGTATTTGAACTTGGACCTTTGAAGGACCCAACCACAGAAATTTTGTGGAAAGAGCTAACTGCAAGGGCAGAGGCCTTGAGTGCGGATATGTGAGTTGTGTTCAAAGATCACAAAGTAGGTCACTATGTGTGGAGTGGAGGGGAAGCGATGAGAGCCAAGAGTGGGAGCAGATCACACAGGGCTTCGTGGCATAAAAGTGTCTTCAAGAAGGACACAAAAGTGTGCCACCTCTTCTGCCTCCATATGCAATGGTGCTTTGCACTTGACACAGTGCTAACTGCTTGTGATCCCCTAGACCCTCAGCATCATTCCTCTGTGCCTGGGCCTTTGCTTTTCTGGCCTGGAATATCCTTTCCCACTGTTGGTACCTGGCCAGCTTTTGGTCCTCCTTTGAAACTCAGCCCAGGGGTCATTATCTATGGTGGAACTTCTCAAATCTCCTGGTTGGGCCCAATTTTTGCCCCTATTCTGAATTTCCCGTGGTCCCCATCTGAATACTTAGCTTGCTTTCATAATTTTTCATTTGTATGCCACATTGAAAGAATATGAGCTACGTGAGAGCAAGGAGTATGTGGTGCTCATCCTTGTATCTCCAGTGCCCAGACTTGCATGTGCCTTACAGAAGGTAATCCATATATGTTAAACTTACCTGAAAGCAAATTAAAGAAGAAGAATATCCCATGGCAAACAGAAGCATAGAAAATTCTAAGCATAGCATACCATAGTAGAATTTGGAGTTCCTAGACTTGGGTGTTAGATTTGTTTGTTATTCTTTTATCCATTCTCCATTCTAGGGGTTGGTTGGGGGGTTCCTACCTTCTTCATAACAACAGATAATATATATTAATAATACTAATCATGTGGTTAATACAACATCTGTGTTATCTTACTTAATTCTCACCATAACCCGTGGGAAAGGCACTTTTGTTTTTCCTTTTGATTATTGAGGAAACTACAGTTTGAAGAGATTTGGTAATTTCCCCAAAGACGCACAGCTGTTTAGAGGTGTGACTGAGATTCAAGCTGAGGTTTGCCTCCCAAGCCCATGCTGTTGAGTGTGACCCTATGGTAGCCATTCTGGACAAAAGGTGATTCAATTAGTGTTTTCATCATGCACAGCTGGATAGCTCTGGAGTTCTCTAAGATCACCTGGAGGGTTCATGAGGAGGCAACAGTAGTCAACAGCATCCATCAGAGAATTCTGAAGGGCAAGGATTCTGGCCCCCTGACCTCCCCTGCACTGCAGCCAAATCACCATCCTCCTGATTTTCCATACTCTCTAGAATGCCCCCCACTTCCACTTGCCTCTCCACAGTCCCCTTCCTCCTCTGAGGCATTGCTCACTTGTGATTTGAACTTCATGTGGTTATTGAATTGAGATAATAATAACTAAAAAGAAGCTAAAATTTATAGAATTCTTAATACATACAAGATATTATCTCAGTTAATTCTGCAGTTCTTTGGGAGATTGGTACTATGATTACTGGGGGGCTTCCCAGGAGTCTCAGTGATAAAGAATTTGCCTGCCAAGCAGGAGACTCTGGTTCAATTCCTGGGTTCAATCTCCTGGAGAAGGAAATGGCAACCCACTCCAGTATTTTTGCTGGGAAATGCTATGGACAGAGGAGCCTGGCAGGCTACAGCCCATGGAGTCGTAGAGAGTCAGACATGAGTTAGTGATTAACCAACAACTATGATTATCTCTGTGTTACAGAGGTGGAAAAAATAAACAGAGAGGTTATGGAATAGGAATAAAGGACTACATATAGCTCAGGGTTCACCCCCCACCCCCCTTCCTTCCCTCCTTCCTTTTCTCTCTATCTTTCTCTGCTGAACACCATTGCCCCTTTTTTCAGTTGATTGTCCTCTGATGGCATTTGGGAATTGCCTTTTCCACGCTGGGTACAGTCTTTGTGGGAAACTAATTCTAAACTAATTATAGGGACCTTCCATCTCTCCTCCAATACTTCCACCTCCCCTCCCCATACNCAGAGACACACCCAGACACATAGATACACAGACACACATAAACAAACACACAGAGAGACACACAGACATAGAAACACGCAGACACATAAATACACACAGACACACACACAGATACGCACACACGGCTTTCCTGGCAGGACTGGTGAACACTGCCCTTCTTCTTCAGGAGCCGAGGGCTGGGAGCCTCCTGCTCCGCTTGCACCTGCATCCCTGCGCTGGGTCCATAGAAACCAGCACGGCAGTACCTGACATGGACTCAGTGTCTCTCTGTGGAGCCACTGGGCCAAGTCCTTCAGATGACTGGGCCACCTTCCTCCCCCAAGTCCCTGGCACCCAGAAAGCAGCCCTCAACTCTATCAAAAACTCACACAGATTTATTAGAATATGAAAAAGACTCGGTTTCTTCTGTACAGGCGGCAGAGCGGCAGCAGCTGTGGTGGCTTTGAACACGGTTGTCAACGTCACCCTTGCATGGGGACTCCTGCCCAAAACAGTACTTTCATGGAGAGGAGGGGGAGATGAGCATCCTCTGCCCAGTCCACTGGAGAAGGGGATGCTCTGACTATTGCACGATCCTGGGGAAAGGAGTACCCTAGAGAGAAGGACAGAGATCACTAGGCCTGGGCCGGGCCCATGGTGGCCACGGGAGTAGGAGTGTATTTCTGTGAGCAAAGGCCTCTGGGGCCGGGGCTCCGCTCACCCACCAGCCCTGGCCAGTGGGAGATGTTCAGGAGACATCCCCGCCCCCCCCCCGGGGGACAGGGCTCTACAGCAAGCTGAGTGCAGTGCTTACCAGAGAGGTTCTAGGGGCCAACGAGGGCAGGGACGGGGAGGAGAGAGAACAGACCAGCAGGAGCTGAGGGCCAGGCCCAAGAGAAAGAAGGTCCCAGGAGGCCCAGCATCTATGAGTTAGAGAAAGTCACGACTGGGGTGTCCGTGTCTGTGTGTGTGTATGTGTGTGGGGGTGGGGGGTGGTGAGGTCATTTCTGAAATCAGAGCCCTGTGGACAGAGGACTGATTTGGGGAAGTGTTGGGCAGACAGGCACGTATGTGGATGAGTGATGCTCTGGAGTAGGATGGCAGGAGTTCTGTTCAGGCAGGGGTTTCAAAAATGTTTTAAAAACAGGAATGCCCTCTGTGCAAATAGAATCGTACATGGAAGTGTGAACAAACAAAACAGATAAAAAGGCAGCACTCTCTGGAGCTCTGATCAGCAGCCCCTGAAGGGCCCAGTGGTCCCCGCTGGAGCCGTTTGGAGAAGCTGAGTCCCAGCCCCAGACAGAGCTCAGAGGTGCCCTCAGCCTGCAGCTCTGAGTGAGGACAGCTCAGGTGAGGTGGCCAGGGTGAGAGCCGGCAGGGGGATGGTATGGCCACGGTCCCCGACCCCTCCCCAAGTCCAACGCCTGGTCCCCTAGTCTCTTCCCTGTTAATGGAGGCCCCGGCTCCTTCCCTGCCCTGGAGGGACAAAGGCTGAGCCAGAGGCTCTTTGGTTAGAAACTAAGGTTGACTTGAATGAGTAGGGTGACGGAATAGGAGGGAGCCCCGTGGAGGTCTAGGGGTCTCAGAGGCCCTGGTCCGGGTAGGGAGAGAGCTCGGCTCTCGGGAGGGGGCAGGGTTTGCCTCACAGCCAGCAGGTCCGCCTCTGATGGATGATCAGGAAGGCAGTTCTGGCGGAGGGAGGCCGCTTCCCGGGAGGCAGGGGGAAGCCGTGCTGCGGTGGGGGCTAGGGGCCCAGCTGCCATGCGGTGGGGGAGGGCCGGGGCCAGTCCAGGCAGGGAAGGACAAGGGGAACATCCCCCACCTTCCGTCCCCACCAGCAGCCCCGGCTCTGATGGGAGAGTCCGTGGTGGGAGGGTACCGCCCGCTGGCCCCACCCCGTGCTACTGGCCCTTGGGGATGAAAGGCTCTCCCTCCCCAGGCTCGGGGTGGGGGCCTGGGTCACTGAGGCAGCGCTGTATCCTCTGAGAGCTGGGGCTGTCGCTCGGCCCCGGGGTGAAGACGTCGTCGGTACCCGGGGACGAGGGCTCCTTGGTCCGCATCGTGAGGCCCCCGTCGGGGTCCTCGTCGTCCTCCTCCTCCTCGGCCAGCCTCCCCGGATCCCGGCTCAGCCCCAGGACCTTGCCCTTCAGCTCCTCGTTCACCAGGTCCACGGACTCAGGTGACTGCGGGGAGGCCGGGTCGATGGTGATCACAGGCAAGTCGGCCTTGGGCTCATAGGCCAGCGGGTCTGCGAACCAAGAGCAAGGCTCGCGCTGGCTTCCGGCCCTGGGCCCTCCCAGTGAGTGGCCCACCTCTGCCGGCAAAGAGCCTGCCTGTCAGTGCGGTGATCCCGGAGGGCTTCAAATCACAACCGCTACGAGGCCAGTAGTTCCCCCTCCCCTCGGACTGCGCTCTCCAAGGTGGGACTGTGCTCCCCTGCTCAGCCCTGGGGCTCCCATAGGAGTCCCTGCTCCAACGAAGAGCTCAGGCNCGTGTCCCCCGTACTCCAGCAGCAGCACCCCCGCCCTGCCCCGAGGCCCGTCTGGGGCTGTGGGTGCCCTGAGCACCCCCACCAGCCACCGGTGGACCTGTCTCTTATACACATCTAGATGTGTATAAGAGACAGGTTTTTAATTGACTTATCTGTCATTTTCTATTTGATTTGTAAAAGTTTGTTATACACTGTTGATAAACAGTATTTCCAATCTTTTCCTTTATGATTACTGACTTTGTGTCTTACTTAAAATATCTTTGTCTATCCCAAGGTCATAAAGATATTCCTTTTTATTTTCTTCCAGAAGCTTAATAAATGTATTAGTTTAAATCAAGAACATCTATAGGTCTACCTTGTTCCACAGGGAATTTGAGGCAATTAAGGTGAATAGATAAGCAAAATATTATTCCTTTTAGAAAAAAATGAATCTTGAAAAAAATATTCTATAATTACCTCATAAAGCATGCACCAAAAAGCACAGCATATTTAATCTCATAGACTGTGGAGAATTCATACACATGTCTTGGCCTTTTCAGTTGGGTTCATTTCAGTGGGAAGCAGGCCTCTGATAGCATTTCCCAAATTTTTAGCTTCCATTAATTATTTTAGAGTTCCACTTTTTCCTCAAATATTTTATTGCCTTTAGCTTTAAAAGCTCCATATGGTTTTTAAAAAATTAAAATATGTGATTGCATGTAGTTATTTTATTCAACATGCATTATTCGGAATCATAAGTTTCTAGAAGAATGCTTAGGAAATATTCACTCTATATTTACAGAGTGGACTGTGTCTCTGTATATTTGGTTGGTACAAAAGTAATTACATTTTCAGACCATGAATTTTAAATCATTATAACTAGGCTCAAACACATCTTTAAATTAATCAAAATAGGAACCCTTACAATCAACCCATTTTTGCTAACGAGAAATAGGTTTGTTTTTTCCTGTAGTGCAAAACTCCATGCTTCAGGATTCGATGAACTCTTGGAAAGTATTCTCTGCCTTGTGCTGGTTGTGGAAGTGTTTTCCCTGAGAAAAGTTGTCAAGATGCTTGAAGAAGTGGTAGTCAGTTGGCGAGAGGTCAGGAGAATATGGCAGATGAGGCAAAACTTGATAGCCCAATTTGTTCAACTTTTGAAGCACAGGCATTGTCGTGGAGAAGAATTGGGCCCTTTCTGTTGATCAATACCAACTGCAGGTGTTGGAATTTTCAGTGATCTCATCAACTTGCTCAGATGTAATAGTTTTGCTGGAATTCAGAAAGCTGTAGTCAATCAGACCAGCAGCAGACCACCAGTGACCATGACCTTTTTTTGGTGCAAGTTTGGCTTTGGGAAGTGCTTTGGCGCTGCTTCTCAGTCCAGCCACTGAGCTGGTCATCACTGGTTGTCATATAAAACCCACTTTTGATCACACATCACAATCTGATCAAGAAATGGTTTGTTGTTGTGTAGAATAAGAGACAGAGAAGGCAATGGCACCCCACTCCAGTACTCTTGCCTGGAAAATCCCATGGATGGAGGAGCCTGGNTTTTTCTACTGAGACATGAAACTTGAGCAGAATAGCACCTGGATGGAAAAGGGGCTAGAGGTGATCTTCCCAAGCTGTGCCCTGTAGGGATACCAATTTGCTGCTGCCACCTTGATCCCTGTAGCAACCTTTATTCTTACACCTTCTGCGTTCTTTTTTTTTTTTTTTAGCTCAATTCTGTGAGCTGATTTTTGATAAATCCCCTTTTTGGTTAAGCAAATCAGAGTGAATTTCAATAGTTTGTAGGAGAAGAATCCTATCAGATATAACTAATAACACTGACATTCACCCCATATTGTGTGACAGACCTTCCCAGATCACTTTGAGAATCCCTAAAATAATTTTTCCTTCACTGACTACCTAAGGTGCCTAGAATTTTCACCGTAATTGTCAACTTTGTTTTCTATTAACTTAGGTTTTAGCTCTCTTAATAACCATTTAACAAGTACATCATTGGAACCATATCTTTTGGTTCTTTTTATTCAATACTGTGTTTGACATGAGGGGGGGCATCCCCCACTGAGTGTGGGACTTAAAATCTTTCATCTTTAAGGAGATGTAACATCTGGGGCAAATTGCAGTGTTCATTTCTGCCTCCCTCAATTCTATACAGTGAGTAATCTGGATTACCTGTTGATTTTTGACTGGCGCTGGTATCTTCGCTCTGGTGCTGCTGACTTTCTTTTGACATGACTGGTTTCAGGTGTTTATTCTGTAGCTTTGAATTTAAAATTCTTAGTTATTGATATAGCCGAACTTGCCTGTGGTCTTGTTGATTGACCCACCATCAATAAAGAGGGGATTTATGTTAAAGGAATGTTAGACTTAGATAATCATCAAGGATAACTTATAAGGGATAAGAAAGTAGCAGTAAAAAACCCTACTCTGGTTGAGCAAGGGTGGCTGGAAGATGAAGAATAGCCATTTCACTTGACTTTCTGGGAAAGGTAGTGGGCTTCGGGGCTGGGTGTCAGATTGTGTTCCTCAACAAGGAATGCCCATCTCCTATAATACTGTTTCCTTCCTCCATTTACCACCCAGTTCTGTACATCATCCAAAACACTGGGTATGGAGCTCTTGACAAGTTCTAGGGTCAGCTGGAAGTCAGCAAATGCTTGTTTGTGGGCTGATTGTCTACCTTCATTCATCTCCCCCTAGTAGATTATTGTCTTTGGATGTCCAGTACCTCCTCACTGTTTTTCTGGTAACAACAACTTGATTTCATTTGGGAGCATTTTTCTATGATCCACAGTTTATGTGGTTTTTAGTCTATAACCTCAGTGTCAGCTCCTGGGTGGGCACGTGGTCAAGCCATGTTATCCTCTCAGGTAATGGCAATGACATACCATTAAGATACTATTGCATTAAGATCTTCTTTGAAATTTAAAATTTCTTTGAAACTTTTGGGAAGAGACTCTCTTTCCAGTAGGTCTTATGAGATAATAGAAATGGCCGTGGAGCTGCTGGCAGCCTTCTTGCCATGCAGTGGGGAGACAGGGTTCGAGGCATCTTTCTGGCAGGTGCTCCATAGGGTTGGAGCACCTGAACCCAGCCTTGCCAGTCCAGAGCTATCTTGAACTTTCCATCAACACAAATCAATGTCTTTCCTCTTTGCCTTCATTTTGGTTTCTAACAGATCTATCCACCACCAGCTCTGATTAGCTCCAGGCTCATTGCACTCTGCAGAATAGAGAGCCAGTAAATTTCAGAGACAGGAACTCTCTCAGCCTCCAAAGTGCTTCTTGTGTTTTCCACTATGCAGCTCCAGTGGAGAATTGTCAGAAAAAGGATATGATGACTTCTCTGTCAACTTGAACTCAAATAGAAAACATCTGTGCAGGCGATCAAGGTAAAAACCCCTGCAAAAATCTCCCTTTGGTATGGGAGGAGATTCATGGCTTGGATTATGATAGCAGAGGATTGTCAACAACAGTTGTGTGGAAAAAAAGAAAAACACTCCTTTCCTCTTCTTCCCATTTCTTCTTCTTCTTCTTTTTTTATGATGCAAATATTAACTGGGCAAAGAAACTTTTAGAACAGATTTTTTTCCCACCAAACAATAGGCATCAGAGTTATAGTATCTGATACTTTTATTTGGTGTGGGTGTAGAGATAACTGAGAGCTGCTGCTGCTGCTGCTAAGTTGCTTCAAAAATGAGAGCTAGCCTAGGAAAAAGGGTTGCCCCTTTTCAGTTATCACTAATAGTGCCTTCAGTCTTTCCTTGATGGAATCTCCCAGATCCATGACTAAATTGTGGACAAGCTTCCTTGGAACCAGGGTCATGGAGTCTGTCAGAGTGAGTGCTCTGGAACATGGTATGATGTCATTTGTCCCAAGGAATCAACTTGTCACAAACCTAAATTCTTTGCTGGTTAACTAAAATGACAGGCAACAGAACATTTGTCTGTAGCCACTTGATTTTCTCTGGACTCACAGCATCAAAGAAGCAGAGCACAGTTGGTCTGATTGAAGGTTGAGTCACATACAGAGGGTCTAAAGTCTGGATGGAAATGAAGATGAAAACAAGAAAATGGAAACACAGAGAAGCCTTGATATCCTGGTGTACCGAGCCAGAAGCACTGACTGTGAGGTGAAATGGAAGACATCAAGGATATTATTGAAGAGAGAAGATAATGGAGAAGGTGGGAAAGTTCCAGGGAAATAAGACCTGACTTGCTTTCAGAATTCCTCCAGCGCTGAGAGTTGACTGGCTACAGTCATTCTGAAACCTTGGTGACATTTAAAATGAACCATGTTTGTGGCTTTTCTAGAGGAGAAAGAAACAGGAGAGCACACTGTCCTTTGGAGTTGCCTTAGGAAACTACATGATATACTTAAAGTGGAATGATGTTCAGATTTGAAAATAAGGCAGAATCAAGTGGAGTGTTTCATATGCCATGGTTTCCCTTCAGTTATTAACTCTCTACACTCTGACTATTAACTTTGCCTGTTTCTTTGCCAGATGTGATGTGTACAAATTTGCAGAAATTTGTTTGCCATGATTCAAAATTATTGGATTTCGGGGATCTACTTGAGTTTTTGTAGGTTCTTGGCAACATAGCACTGTGTAGAGGACCTGCTTCCATTTGCCACTTCATGCAAGTAGGTGATATATGGAATTAGAATGGATTTTGTGATTGGGATGAACTGAATCAGTACTGAATTCACCTGTACTCATGGTAACTTGGACATCTCATTGTCTCAGTTTCCTCATCTGTAAGGCAGGTATAATAATGCTTTTTTCCAGGAGTGTTTTAAAGATTAAATGAGATGATGTGTGTGTAAATTGAGTGTCCCCAATGAGGCTGCCATCTCACAGATACTGCTATGTGAATGGTGGCCCCTGGAGTTGTACGGTGAGACTGTCTAGTTTCTATCCCCTCTGATTATCTGAGATCTACCTCAACTTTAAGGTAAATGAAAGCAACTTGAGCTACTACCTTTTGGACTGAGGCTTGACCCATACCTTTCTCAAATTTCCAAGAATTTTCTGGGAGTGTGGTTGGTGCGGACTTATATTTGCCTGGTTGTCTCTTGTGTTCAACTCTGGTTTCTGCTAAGACCTTGTTTGCCATCTTGCTTTCCTTAGCTACTGTTGCAGATGTAGTCCCTGATTTTTCAGTCTTTTAAGACAGTTTCAGAAGACCTCTTTTACTGAAGACTTGGATAAAGGAGGAGAGACATAGCATGGAATAAAAAATACATTTAAAATTAAATATTTATTTTTACTTTTCTTAAACTCCCTGCCCATTCTAGCCCGAGGGGATTCTCATTTGCTGTCTTGCTTCTTCAAGTCTGGCAGCCCCTCAGATCATCCACTCCCACAGCTCCTTTCACCTGCTTTCACATCCTCTTGTTTCCAGGTCATCTGAAACCCCAAATCTGCCACTGGAAACAGAAACATTCTCTTACTTGATTATGTTGGGCATTTAACACTCTCATTTTACACTAGATTCTGGAGTCCACCGTTGTTTAATATAAAAATGCACTTAGGAATCTATCCTGGCATAAATTCTGTCCCTCCTCTACTATGTAAAAGTGCCATCAGTTCAGTTCAGTTCAGTCGCTCAGTCGTGTCCACTCTTTGCTTCCCCAGGAACGACAGCACACCTGTCCATCACCAACTCCTGGAGTTTACCCAAACTCATGTCCATCGAGTTGGTGATGCCATCCAACCATCTCATCCTTTGTCGTCCCCTTCTCCTCCTGCCCTCAATCTTTCCCAGCATCAGGGTNTTCATTCATATGTCTTTTAAAAATATCCAGATTTAGGTGGGAAGAAGTGATATAACCTATCCATCTGACACGGAGAAGGCAATGGCACCCCACTCCAGTACTCTTGCCTGGAAAATCCCATGGACAGAGGAGCCTGGTAGGCTGCAGTCCATGGGGTCCCAAAGAGTCAGACACAACTGAATGACTTCACTTTCACTTTTCACTTTCATGCATCCGAGAGGGAAATGGCAACCCACTCCAGTGTTCTTGCCTGGAGAACCCCAGGAACGGGAGAGCCTGGTGGGCTGCTGTCTGTGGTGTTGCACAGAGTCGGACACAACTGAAGCGACTTAGCAGCAGCAGCAGCGTCCATCTGGCAGCATGTTTATCAAGTGAATGAATTAGCTTTTCCATTTTCTTTTGAAGCTCACTTTTTCCTCTCTGGTCTCTTCCTGGCCTTGGGGAACCCAGCCTCCAGATAGCAGTGAGAAGTCTTGATGGTCTATTTCATTTCATTCTGTTTGTGATGTCAATAATAAAATACTAATAAACATATGGAAGTTTATATGTTTATCAGGATTTTAACATTTATTATATTATTCATTACTAATAGCCACTCTGCAAACTTGGCAAGTCATATGAATCTCCTACTATGTTATACTTACCAAAACTGAATTTGTTATTCAAATATCTAAACATTCAATGCAAAAAAAATAACAATTATTTATAAAGCACCTACTATGTGCCTGGCTTAATTTTAGGTGCAAGCACATAGGTTATATCAGTGGGGAAAAATAAAGACAGGATCTCTGTGCTTGTTAAGTGAGGGAAGATGAGTAAAACAAATAATACATAGAAAAAAAGGTTATTGCGTTGGTTGAGTGAGATAAATGCTATATTAAAAGAAAAAGTGGAGTTAGTAAATGGAATAGTGATGAGGAAAGATAAGGTATGAAATTTTGAACAACTTGGTTTAAGGGAGCATCTTATAAGAAAGTGACTTTTAAGCACTTTAAGAGTGAAAAGAATTGAGGAAATGAACTCCATAGAATTGAGAGAGATTGGATCCAAATTCAAAGAGTGGGCAGGGGCATGCCTGGTCTATTCAAGGAATACCATGGTGTCAGGTGGGACTGGAAAGGAAATAGTAAGGGGAGAGAGTTGTAATTGAAAGACAGTTAAGTCATGATATAGTGATGGTATAAAGTCTTTCAGGTCATTGGAGGGACTATGTTTGTTACCTTTAGTGAGATGGACAGCCAGTGGTGGGTTTTGCTGACCTGGCTTGTATTTTTAAGTAAGTATCCTTGTAGTTTCATTAAGAATTCATAACAGCTGGACAGATATAGAAACTGGAGACATAATAAATGATATATGTTATAAGAAGAGAAATTTTAAAAGTAGAAGGAAAGAATCCAGGTAAGAGATAAAATTGTCTTTAAAAACCAGTTTAGGAACTTCCCTGGTACAGTGCTTAAGACTTTGCCTTCAAATGCAAGGGTTGTGGATTTGATCCCGGGTTGGGGAGATAACATCCCGCATGCCTCACAGGCAAAAAACCAAAACATAAAACAGAAGCAATATTGTAACAAATTCCATAAAGACTTTAAAAATGGTCCACATCAAAAAAAATTTTAATTTAAAAACTAAACTCCAATCTAATCATGTTATTCCAATGCTTGAATAGCATATTCGGCTACCTTTAACTATCATGGAATCGCTGGTTTATTCATTCATCTAATTACATATGAATGTTCCTAGATAGCTACCATTTGCCAGACACTGTCTTAGGTGTTGGTGATGAGGCATTGAAGGAAACACGCTGTCCCTGCACTCAGTGAGCTTACATTATATCAGGGAAGACAATACGAGATTCCTTCACTGTGTAATCCCACCCAGTTGAATGTCTCCACCCTTCGTATGCAGTCTTGCTACACCTTCTGATGTTCTCAAAACATGCTAGATCTCCTCTTTATAACTAGGCAAAGCGGGTCATACTCTTCTTACCTGAAATACCCTTGCCTCACTCAAATCCTTCTTTGCCATCAGAGAACATCTCATTCGCCTTCAAACTACCCAATGTATTTATTCTGCTGATACAGCTTTTGCATATTATCCATGTGACCTGTAAATGTGAGGGTCCCCTTTGATACCCTGGGGGCTTCTGAAGGACAAAACATCCTGATTTATCGCCTTTATGGCCCCGGAATATGCTCAGGGCAGTGCAGAGTAGCTGAAATCGTATTTCCTAGTGATGGGTTGAGATGCTTTGGGAGTTCAAAATAAATTAAATGACTAAGGAATGTGTTGGGGAAACAAGAGAGAAACACATAAAACAATTAGAGAGCAGAAGACAGTATGTAATCAAGTGCTGAATTGCTGCAAACTGTGAATCTACAGGGAGGAGACCTTGAGTTCTGGAAGCTTTAAGCAAGGCTGTGGTGCTTTGGGATTGGTTAGGATTCCGCAGCTCATCAAGGGCAAGCCTTTGCATTTAGTATGTCTGTAGCAGCACCAGAGGGTCAGGGGCTGAGTGTCCAGATGATGAGAAAATGCCGTCACTTCTTCCCAGGTGGCACTAGTGGTAAAGAATCCACCTACCAATGCAGGAGACATAAGAGATGTGGGTTCGATCCCTGGGTCGGGAGGATCCCCTGAAGGAGGGCATGGCAACCCACTCCGGTATTTTTATCTGGAGAATCCCCATGGACAGAGGAGCCTGGCAGACTGCAGTCCATAGAGTCACAAAAAGTTGGACATGACTGAGTGACTGAGTGATTGAGCAGGCTCAGAAGAGAGGCTGCCTTGATGAGACAGTCTCCAACATCCCTCGAGAAGTGAGACTCTGACTTCAAGCGGTTTCCGTCTGTAGGTTGTTAGTCTAAGTTTCAATCATGGTTTTTTAGGGGTAGATGAATTCAGCTGTGAACGTGACTAGATGGAAGATTTCCCAGAAATCAGAACATGAATCTGGTTTTCCCTTCTCATTGGGGAGCCTGGATGTTAAGACAGCAGAGTGACCATTTCCTTTTTCCATTTTTTTTCTGAGATTTGGAATTATTAAAACATCTAGGCGACTTTCTGAATTTTCATTTAATGGTAAATTTAGTCGCTGATGTTAAACCTTTTGCTCTGTGGGTAAGCAGCCTCATGTGTTTGACACAATCAAATATATTACGCAATCACCGCTTGATGGGGTTAGTGCTCAAAGTGGGTAAGAGGTAATTCTTGATGATAAAGTAAGATTATGTTACCTTGAAATAGAAGAGACTAGTTACATTCATGCCATCTCTCCTTCTAACTATATTGTGCCATTAATCTACCCACTTCACTTTTTACATAATTACTGCAGCAAATTATAATGAAAGGAAAGGAGGTTTGAGGTTGAAAATTACAGATTTAGTACCACCCCCATTACAGAGTGGCTCTGTGACCTTAATGAAAGCATTTGACCTCGGTTCCTTCTGCTCTGGAATGGAAATATTATTTATAAATTCTTTGACCTGTCTCCTGGGAGAATCACGTAAGCTAATGAGTAGGAAAATACTTTACTATAATGCAATAAAATATCCATCGGTTATTATTATGACTCTTGCACTTTTTCCTTTGTCTCTGTGAACAGCAATGTTATATGGATACATACTAGACTGCAATTATGGTTGTAGCTTTGGAAGAAGATTTTAAAAACACACATGGGAATTTCCTATGGCTACTTTATAAATATGGTTTCAGGCCTGTCTCTTATACACATCTAGATGTGTATAAGAGACAGACACTAGTTTATGTACTTATATGCTCTAACAAACACATGTACACAAGCAACTACTCGACAGTCATGAAATTCAGCAACAGAAACCAGCACTTCTGGGTGAGCAGAAGTTCAGTGACAGGCACAAAAAGAAGAACTGCCCTTAGTAAGAGTCAAGCAAGGAGGAAATAGACAGATGATGAGATATTTTGGGGGCTTGCTGAATTCTGAAAGGAAATAATCCCCAGAAATGTGTTCTTTATGTATTCCCTTAATTCTGCTGATTTGGTGCATGACACATAGACTAGACTTCTGCATATGCTGCAAGGATAACCCCCATCCNGACAGATGATGAGATATTTTGGGGGCTTGCTGAATTCTGAAAGGAAATAATCCCCAGAAATGTGTTCTTTATGTATTCCCTTAATTCTGCTGATTTGGTGCATGACACATAGACTAGACTTCTGCATATGCTGCAAGGATAACCCCCATCCAACAGATGCTCCCTCTGACTTTAGGGTCTCCGGGTTGAAAGCCTGGAGTATGAGGGGATTTTTAAAAGATGCATTTCCACTCTAAGTTAACAGTGGAAATTGCCGAGCAAACCATCATATTAGGTTATTCATTGTCATATTTTTAATAAAAAAATATCTTTCAATTTTCCCATATATATGTGCACAGGTGACTAAGTTTGTATTATAATGCATGATTTTTAGCTTTTTAATCTTTATGACTAATACCTTGGTTGATTTGATAATTATATTATTTGGATCATAAATACAAAGTCAGATTTTAGCAATCAAAGTTTAGAAATCAAATTCATTCTTACTTTAATTACTGTCCCAATAGGTTTTTTTTTTTTTAAGATATTAGGTAATTGAAAATGGTTTCTGTGTAATTATCTACTTAATTAGTAACAGTTCATTTTCAAGGCATCTTTCTTGTTGAAAATGTGCCAAATAACAGATGACTGAGAGATTGTGTTATACCTATTATCTTTCTATCTACCTGCTAAGTCACTTCAGTCGTGTCCGACTCTGTGCAACCCCATAGATGGTGGCCCACCAGGCCCCCCCATTCCTGGGATTCTCTGAGCAAGAACACTGGAGTGGGTTGCCATTTCCTTCTCCAATGCATGAAAGTGAAAAATGAAAGTGAAGTCACTCAGTCGTGTCCGACTCTTAGTGACCCCATGGACTGCAGCCTACCAGGCTGCTCCATCCATAGGATTTTCCAGGCAAGAGTACTGGAGTGGGGTGCCGTTGCCTTCTCCTATCTACCTATCTATCAGCTTTCTATTATGTTTATGCAAATACACACACAGAGATACAATGTTGTGTCCAAAAGTTGTGTCCAATGTTGTGTTAATGAACATATGTAGCCAAAAAGATCAAAGTAGACTTTCCTATCTTTAATTATAACATCCTGAACTTCAGATTCTGAGGCTTTATATTCTGGTTTTATCTGGTGAGACCTCAGAGTCCTGTCTTCTCTGCTGCTGGTGTACTGTGTTCATTCAATGGTCATGTAACTGACATTTCAGGGCACCTGCTGTGTGCACAGGGCTGGATCTTCATGCCCATGACCCTGCCCTTAAAGAACACTTAGTCTCCAGGGAGAAGCAGGCAACATAAGCAGGTGATCATAGTACAGTGTGGTAAGTTACAAACAAGGCAGATTAAGAGACTCCTATTATTTGAATACTTTCTTCCAGCTCAGCTACTCTGTTAGGAACTTTACAAGTGTTCTTTCATTTAATGGTCATTGTGGCTGTAAGTGGTGAATACTATTTTTACTTTATTGATGTGAAAACTAAATTCCAAAGAGTTTATGTGAATTATGGAGTCTTCAACAGGAAACCCAATAGCTGGCACAATCAAATTAGCAAAATTCACATAAGACTTAAGAAAGGGATGGCTTTTCAAAGCTGTCATTGGTTTGTTGAACCACAAGGGTTGTGGAGTAAGTAACCTTAGGATGGTAGGAGAAGAACTCTCATAGGGAGAGGTTACCGGCTACCAGAAGGAGAGAGCTTTGCAGAGAAGATCACTTTAAGAGCAATGACATTTGTAGAAGGTCACAGAGAACCCAGCTGACCCCACAGGGATGGCCTGTCTTCCTCCCTTCTGATACAGATGTGCCCTGTGGGATGAAGCCCATCCAAATCTAGAGGAAAAGGTACCCATTGATTCTAAAGTATAAGCACTTGTCCTACTAGGATGGAGACTGAGTTTGGGGGAGCAAACAAACAGAAATCATGGGACATTTGGTATTTGTATAGGACCTATGGAAGTTTGGGCTTTTCTGTGGCTCAGGTGGTAAAGAATCTGCTTGCAATGAAGGAGATGCAAGAGATGTAAGTTTGATCCCTGGGTTGGGAAGATCCCTTAGAGAAGGAAATGGCAACCTGCTCCAGTATTCTTGCTTGTAAGATTCTGTAGATAGAGGAATCTGGCGGACTTCAGCTCGCTATGTCACAAGGAGTGGGCTTACATGCACACAGACACACACACATAGAAGATTCAGCATGAAACAATCAATCAATCCCAGAGATATCCTGCAACTTGTTTAGTTTACCTTTACCTTTAGAGGCAAATGGATATGTCTGCACTTTTTGGTTCCTACCAGCTGCAGTTTTGCCACATTCATTGGCTGCTGCTGCTGCTAAGTTACTTCAGTTGTGTTTGACTCTGTGCGACCCCATAGATGGCAGCCCACCAGGCTCCCCCGTCCCTGGGATTCTCCAGGCAAGAACACTGGAGTGGGTTGCCATTTTCTTCTCCAAAGCATGAAAGTGAAAGTGAAGTCATTCAGTCGTGTCCGACTCTTAGAGACCTCATGGACTGCAGCCTTCTGTTTCATNAAAAAAAAAAAGACAGACGTGGAGTTTGTCTCTGATCCATAGAGTATGTAGCTCCCATTCTTACACTGAAGAAAAGTTGCTTGATCTGGAGTTTGCAAAGACATGTTCACTCAGCAACCAGGCACTGTCCCAGACACCTCATAAACAGAATGTTCTCCAATAAGTGTTCACCTAGCTTGAGTTTGTGTCTTTGTGTGAGTTACTCATGGCACAGATAATACTCAGCTTACCACTCCAAAAGTGACACAAGAGGGAAGAAATATTAACAAATAAGGAAAATTCTGCTAGCATTCTGAGTGAATTACAGACGTATAAAGGCCAACTAAGTCTAGAATTGGTCTGACCGTGCTCTTTTCCCAAGGTGGACTCCATCTGCTCTTTTTCTCAAATTTGGCTTCTCAGTGAGGAATCCTCATTTCTGACTTCATATCCCCTCCCCTCTCCCCAGCTTCTCCCTCTTCCTTCTTTTCTTCTTTATTTTTCTTTAATGGAGTTATTATCACTTGACAGACTCTTTTTTAATTTATGGGATTCTCTGGTGGCTCAGTGGTAAAGAATCCTCCTGCCAAGAAGGACATATGGGTTCGATCCCTGGGTCAGGAAGATCCCCTGGAGAAGGAAATAGCAACCCACTCCAGTGTTCTTGCTTGGGAAATCCCATGGACCGAGGAGCCTGGAGGGCTATAGTTCATGGGGTCACAAAGAGTTGAAGACGACTTAGTAACTAAAACAACAATGAACACTCTTTATTTACGTTTCCAATCTTTTCTCTCTATTCCCGTAACAAAATACAAGTGTCACATGGGGTGTGATTTTAGCCTGTTTCACTCATCTTGTGCCCTAGGGCCTAGCAGACAGCCAGGTACGTTGTAGACTTTGTACATATTTGTTGAATGTTTATTGACTGATTCAGAGACTGGATATGATGGCAATGTCCTATTTTCTTTTATGCTTCTTTATTTTTTTACAGAGAACTTTCATGTACATCACCTTGCTTAACCTCTCACCAACTTGGGGGGCAGACAGGGGATGCAGGCTGGCATGGTAATGTGAGTTCTCTGGGTCACCTAGCTTTGTAAGTAGTAAACCGGGACACTTGAGTCCTCTATTGACTCCAAATTCAGCGTTCTCCTGGTTTCCTATACCCAGCAGCAGCAAACGAGTATTGTTTGCATAAAACCGAGCAAATACTTTGGGGTAGAAAGAGTGATGGAATGTTCTGGGCTAAGTATCCCATAGCATCTCTGTTTTCTCATTATCGTAGTCTGAAATGCTTGGATGAGAGGGTCTTGCCTGCCAAAGTGAGGACAGGTACCATATATATCGTAATGGTACCACACCAGCTGCAGTCTCAAGTGCTGGGGCTCTGTGCCAGATTTAACAAAACCAGACCAGACTCACTGTAAGCCTTTCATGTACAAGTCTTAACTTATCCAACAGCACTGGTTAGGGGGGTGGGCCACAGAAGAGAGCAAAGCCCTGAGGGTGGATGGGCTGGAGGCTCACTTTCATAGTAACAAAAACTCACATTTGTCAAGAGATTTACAGTCACTACATCTCTTTAACATTTAACATCAAATTTGATTTAAAACACTTCAAAAGGAAGTCTCTCATTAAAAGGTGACAGACATGAATTTATCTGCTTTACAGACGAGGAAAGCTGAGGCCTGGACAGATTGTGCAATTAGTTTAATGTTAGACTATTCCTAAGGAACAGAATTGAATTTTCATCTGAGGATTTTTCAAGCTAAGATTGATGGGTTCCTCTTTTTATTAAGAAGAGTGTTTCTCAAAGTGTCGCATGAATAAGAGGCACACTGAGAGTTCAAACAGTCCCAGACATTCTGATTTAGTAAGTATGGGATGACATCTGTGAATGTGTATTTCTGACAAGCTCTCAGGTGATACTGAGGCTGCTGGTCTACTGGCTACATGTTGAATAGTGCTGATGTAGAGGTTCGAGCAGACTTTACAAAAATTTATGGTGACTTTACAATTTCCTGTGCGCTTGAGCTTCCCTTCGGCTATCTCCCCCACGGTCGCCTCCGCCATCCTGCACAGTGCACATCTGACATCATTTCCTGCTACACGCCCCTTGCTTATATCATTCCAGCCTCACTGGCCTCCTTGCTGTCTTGAGCACTGTGCGCACACTCCTGCCTCAGCATCTTTGGCACTTGCTTTCCCTTCTGCCTGGAATGTTTGTTTTTTGCAAGTGAATAGGATTTGTTAGAAGGAAAGTACAAAACTCTCAGCATAGACACTGAAAGGAGGTAGAGAGTTCCCCACAGAGGTGGGACTACAGCATATCCTTATCAGTATCAATCTATACAGTTTTGGTTGGCTCCTGTCCTTAAAATACGTCATTTCTAACCAATCAGTTTGAAGGTCAAAATGTTTTACTTAACATCTCTATGGCTTTTCCTGATCCTCTGCCTGGAATGTTTTTATTCCTAGATAGCCACATGGCTNAGTATCAATCTATACAGTTTTGGTTGGCTCCTGTCCTTAAAATACGTCATTTCTAACCAATCAGTTTGAAGGTCAAAGTGTTTTACTTAACATCTCTATGGCTTTTCCTGATCCTCTGCCTGGAATGTTTTTATTCCTAGATAGCCACATGGCTCACACCTTCTCTTTCTCAGCCTCTCAGATGTTACCTTTGCAGCGATGCCTTCTTGACCACCCCTACCTCTAGTGTTCTGTCTCTGTACCTTTCTATGGTATTTATCACTTTCTGAAATATCAGATCATTGCTTATGTAATTTTTCATTGTCAGTCTACCACTCTGGAGTGTAAACTGAAGATGGATCTTTGCCTTTTTACTAAGGCATTCACCAGCACCTAGGAAAGGATGGAAAGAGGGGAGCTGAATCAAGGGCTCTGCCATCTTGTAAACCCAGATTTCTTTTTTTAATTTTTTGTTTTGTATTGGGATATAGCTGATTAACAAACAATGTNTGCTTTTCAATATGCTATCTAGGTTGGTCATAACTTTTCTTCCAAGGAATAAGCATCTTTTAATTTTGTTCTCCTTAAATTGCCATTTGTTCATTTCTGAAGCAGTAGTTATATAAGTTTAGGTTTTTCTCTTTTTTTCCCCCTAAATACATAAATTTGATGAGAATTATTAATCCATTGCTTTTATTCCTTTTTCATAATATAATATTTATTTTTCTTAATTGTTAAATTTTATTAGTGGTATGCATATGTATATAAAAATCCATTAAAATTGTTTACATTTTGAATCTCTTCTGGCCATTATTATTAATTTCAGAATTATTCCTTAAACTACTTCTGTTTTAAGGAGGAGAGAGAAAAGTAACCTGCCCTGAGTGTCAGATACACTGATTATNATTTTATTAGTGGTATGCATATGTATATAAAAATCCATTAAAATTGTTTACATTTTGAATCTCTTCTGGCCATTATTATTAATTTCAGAATTATTCCTTAAACTACTTCTGTTTTAAGGAGGAGAGAGAAAAATAACCTGCCCTGAGTGTCAGATACACTGATTATGTCACTGGATTTGAAGAAGATTAAGATTTGAACAAATAGGCCTGGCATGCTGCGATTCATGGGGTCACAAAGAGTCGGACACGACTGAGTGACTGAACTGAACTGAACTGAAGATTCTCTTTTGGGAAGTTAGATTTGTCTGCTGGGTAATCATCTGTCCTGTGACAGCCCTAAGAACTTTTAAACCAGACATCCTTTATTTCACCTAGTCTAACATTATTGTTTACTGAATAATAGTGCATCTTAAGTTGCCATTCATTGGCTTTCTATAATTGCAGCCAGCTGGGGCTACTCTTCATTGCGGTGTGCAGGTATCTCACTGAGGTGTCTTCTCTTGTTGTGGAGCACAGGCTCTAGGTGCGAAGACTTCACCTGCAACACACTGAGCTCAATAATTGTGGCTCATGGGCTCTAGAGTGTGGACTCGGTAGCTGTGGCACATGGGCTTGTTTGTTCCAAAGCATGTAGAATCTTCCTGCACCAGGAATTGAACCTTTGTTCCCTGCAAGTGAAGTCTTATTCACTAAACCACCAGGGAAGT
This sequence comes from Neotragus pygmaeus, assembly GCA_006410875.1. Classification (NCBI taxonomy): domain Eukaryota; kingdom Metazoa; phylum Chordata; class Mammalia; order Artiodactyla; family Bovidae; genus Neotragus; species Neotragus pygmaeus. The sequence goes on from SJYV01011337.1 coordinate 5,324,579, forward strand.
CAGCTTTTTTTCTTGTTTTAAAATATATATTAAAAAGTTTTTTTTTTGTTTTATTGAGGTATAATTGAAAAAAATTATATATATTCAAGGTATACAATGTGATCAGTTCAGTTCAGTTCACTCACTCAGTCAAGTGTGACTCTCTGCGACCCCATGGACTGCAGCACGCCAAGCTTCCCAGTCTGTCACCAACTCCTGGAGTCTGCTCAGACTCATGTCCATCGAGTCAGTGATGCCATCCGACCATCTCATCCTCTCTCGTCCCCTTCTCCTCCTGCCTTCAATCTTTCCCAGCATCAGGGTCTTTTCCAGTGAGTTGGTTCTTTGCATCGGGTGGCCAAAGTATTAGAGTTTCAGCTTCAGCATCAGTGTTTTCAATGAATATTCAGGGTTGATTTCCTTTAGGGTGGACTGATTGGATCTCCTTGCAGTCCAAGGGACTCTCAAGAGTACAGTATGATAGTTTCCTATAAATTCTTGTTAAATGATTACCACAATCTAGCATTCATTAACCAACATAATTGCTTTTTATTTTTCTTTTCATCTCCCCAGTCCTCTGAGCCCTTTAGGCAACCACCAGTTTTTAGATTCCACATATAAGTGAAAGCATACAGTATTTATCTTTCTCTGTCTGACTTATTTCACGTAGTATAATACCTTCTAGGTTCATCCATGTTGTCACAAATGGCAAGATTTTATTCTTTCTTTTTTTAATGGCTGAGTAATGTTCCGTTGTATATACACATATCTTCTTTATCCATTCCTCTACTGATGGACACATAGGCTGCTTCCAGCTCTTGGTTACTGTGAATAATGCAGCCCCTTCACCTTTGAATAAGACTACTTTAAACTGCTGAAGGGGACTGCCCTGGTAGCCCAATGGTCAAGACTCCACCTTTCCACTGCAGGGTGCAGTTGATCCCTGGTTGGGGGACTAAGATACCACATGCTGTGCGTTGCTACAAAAACATACAAAGACAGTGGAAGGCCTTTTTGAGCAGCCCAGGGTGCAGCAGCCATGGGTCCCCTCACTGGGAGGGACATGGTCACTAGCCTTGGCCCTTTTTGGCTTAATCCCTTCTTTCTTGATAGGGATGTCCTTTTCTAACTGAGCAAATATTCAACTGGTCCTTCAGCAGTCTAACTCCAGCAGCTGAGTTATCTCAGGGGATAGGGCATCCCTCTGGTCTTGGACGTCTTTGGCCAGCAGTGGGATTTTTGTTCTGAGAGTGAGGAGTTTTGAATTTTCTCCCATGAATATTGGTGAAGTTACTGAGGAACTTGAAATTATTTGAATGTATTGTTTTGGTTTAATAGATGTAAATGGGGTTACATTTAAACGCCATTGTTAGTGTCACATGCTAAGTTGATGAGTACAGTGGAAGCAGACCTCCAGATTAATAACTTGGAGGGCACTGTCTGCCAGACTGTGCTAGCTAGCATGGAAACAGAGACCTTGATTTATAGCAACTGCAGATTTCTAGACTTTTGTGTTTAAAATGTGGAAAAGTAATGATGTCATTAATTTTGCTTATACGGTTAATTTTCTTGTCACTTTTGTGTGTGTGTGCACATGTGTGTATGTCTGAGTTTTTTTTCTTTTGGAGTGAAAAAAGCAATCTTCATACGTGTGTAATATGCTTGACTTGAGGGTTTCACACTGAGTGCACTCATTTGAATGACTCCATAATTACTCTATCTATTAAGTGCTTTGAAGTTTTTATTTTGTTTTAATATTGAACACCCGTGACATCTTCCAGCCAACAATAGAAAATTATTTACTGTGTCATGTATCTTAAAGTACTCTGAAGGCATTAACTTATTCTTCCCTCTCAGTGTTTAGGGATATAAAGGAGTATCTCCATTGTGCTGTTGCTTATTTTCTTATGAACAGTAGAGCAAGCCCAGGTAAGGAAAACACCTTGCCTGAACAGCTCAGGGAAGGGCCTGGCCAGTGCTTTGTAAGACCCAGGATGAGTATCCTCTATCATAGAACATGCCATATGGGAGTTCTCTGGCTTTTTGTATCTAAAAGGCTGTAAATTGAAGGAAACTGGGGAAAACAAGGGTAGAGAATCATCCAGAGACTCCCCCCTACCTGCTGGAGTTTGGGGGCCTCAGGCTGAACTGAAACCCTTCTGTCCCCTGCGTGAACAAGAGCATGTCTAATCACTCTTTGAAAAAGAACGCCATGTTTGGGGGACAGAAGATTTTATCCAGGATTGCCTTCAAAGTGTTTTGGAACAGCCTAAATTGCTCTGACGAAGATAAGATCTCCCAGCCAAGGGGCAGATGATTTAAATTCCACCTAAGAGCTGTACTCTTTAAATTTGAATTCAGCTTCTCCTGAACTCTCTGACTTGGATACTCAAGAAATATCTGTAGATTTATTCATTTCATTGGGTTAAGTGATTGCCCTCTCAATTTGGCCTCTTTAAAATGCAACTGCCTGGAGAGATAGCATATTAAGTTGTTAATGTTTACACCTTAGAGTCAGTAGATTTATAACTTTCTTTCTTTCCCCTGATGAGAGGGCCCTCTGAAGCAGCACAAAAGGATTAAATTGATGCTTGCAGTGAGAAGTGTTGAAAACGGGGGAAAGCATTTCATCACACCCCCAGTTTGGGCCTGGGAGTGGGACTGTGGGTGCAATACGTTGATTGGTCAGTTGCACTGATACTGCAGTTGGATACTGGGACCCCAAGGTCTGCAACATGAACTCAAGAGCAATCAGGTGAGAGAAAGAGCGAGAGCAAGGATGCTGTCCAGGGTGGGTCCTCTGAGATGCATATGCCATGCTGGAGTCGACAAACTAGAGCTTTGTTAGAGGAAGCACCTGTGAAAGGACAGGAGGATGCAGCTGGGAGAACCCTGAGATCACAGTGCAGGCCTGACCCAAGTGAATGAGAGAGAGAAGGAAGGAAAGGTGGGTGGATGAATTTTAGGTTGATGAGGAGCCAGGAGTACCTGTCAGTCCCCTATTTTCCAAGAATGGCCCTGTCTTAGTGTCCCTGCTGTGATCAACCCTTGTATGGGAGCAGGTAGTGGGGAGTGTGGCCTCTGTGTAAATGTGATGATGAAGTTGGGAGAGTGGCCCCTTAGGGCTGTTGCTCAAGTATGCACCTTGTCAGCAGAGATCTTGGGAATAGNTCTTAGTGTCCCTGCTGTGGTCAATCCTCGTATGGGAGCAGGTAGTGGGGAGTGTGGCCTCTGTGTAAATGTGATGATGAAGTTGGGAGAGTGGCCACTTGGGCTGTTGCTCAAGTATGCACCTTGTCAGCAGAGATCTTGGGAATAGGGGGAGGTCACTGTCAGGCCATCGTGTTTCCTATAGACAGGGAAGCCTGCTGGGGGGCCACATAGTAGGGGAGTGAAGCTGCCAGGGTAGCGGTGTCTGGAGTAGCCAGAGGAGGATGAAGGGGAAAACAGAGATCCCTGAAGATATACACATTCTACCGTATAGAATCTCTAGTTTGGGCTGAATGGAAAAAATGTCAGTGCTTTACTGCTGATCCAGTTTTTAGCTTTGCTGTTACTGGCTGTGTGGCCTTGAGAAAGATCCTTTAGATTGCTAAAACTGTTTTCCAATCAGTAAAATGGGGATGATAACACTCATCTTGCAGGATGCTGTGAGGATGGAATGAGATGGTATCTTGTCCTGCCTGCTACAGAGCAGGTAATCCGTAAGGGGACACTTAGTGATTCTGTCTTAAGGTTGACTAGATTTTTTGATTTCTCAATACCTTGAGTTTTAAAATGTGCTTACAGTATGCTTCTGAAATAACAAAAGCATGCATTTAGATATATCAGTTGTCATATTTTAGAAGCTGACCCCCAATATGACTGTACTGGTGTGTCAGGCCTGGCTGAGAACTCTAACATGTGATCAAACTTACCTTCTATATCAGCACGCCTTAAGGCTTATTTAGTTTGGGACCATATGGAAATTTAGCAGAAGCTATTCTGTTTGATGACTGCTTTCTCTGGACACATGGTCATGATATCTTGTAATACATCAGAATGACCAGTTTTCCTCAGTAAGAGAAATGGCAAAAGTAGCATAAAAAGATCAGGAATCAAAAGGTAATGACGTCATTTGTGTAAGTCAGAGGAGAAGGGGATGACAGAGGATGAGATGGTTTGATGGCATCATTGACTTGATGGATGTGAGTTTGAGCAAACTCTGGGAGGTGGTGATGGACAGGGAGGCTTGGTGTGCTGCAGTCCATGGGGTAGCAAAGAATCGGATACGACCGAGTGACTGAACTGAACCGATATCAGCATACCTTAAGGCTTGTTTAGTTTGGGACCACATGGAAATTTAGCAAAAGCTATTCTATTTGGTGACTGCTTTCTTTGGACACATGTTCATGATGTCTTTTAACACATCAGAATGACCACTTGTCCTTAGTAAGAGAAGCAGCATAGAGTAGCATAAAAAGAACAGACTCAAAAGATAATGACAAGTCATTTGTGTAAAGTGCTTCACAGTTTGTAATGTACTTGAACAGAATTTGGGCTTCAGGGTATGGTAGGTAATAGCATTCCATTACACAGATATAGAAACTGAAATACAGGAGGTCTTAATATGCATAAGAATGTCTGTGTTATACGTGCCTTGAAGGCCACATGAAGAAATTAGAAACAGGTTAACTCCAGGAGACAGTCAGTGTACTTTGCAGCACTTCAAGGGAGTAAGAGGCTTGAGTCTTGGTATGGGGATGGAAGATGATATTCTTTCTTTGGGGACAGTCATTGCGCCCGATCCTTGGGCTAGTTTATGCACAAAATTTGCTTAAGAGGAAGCTAAAAAAGGTGGTAGTATAGAATACCACCTACCATGGTTGTAAGCAAATAAGGAAGTTCTTTTAAAGAACTATTTCTTTGACAATAAGAAAATGATTGCGCTATGCCAATCATTTGCCCATTTACCCTCAACTTCACTCTTTGCCCTTCCAAACCTTGACCCTTACTGGAGGAAGCTACGTTTCCCAGGTTCCTGTGCCTTTTAGTTTGAAAAGAGGTTTGGCCAGTGGGAGACCCCAGCATAAGATTGGAGAACACACACACGCAGAAAAGCCAGTATCTCACCCCTTTCTGCTTTGGGCAGTTTCTCTGGTAGCAGCTGGGTCTTCTCTGTGGCTCAGGCTCCTACTCACCCTCACTGTGGTTCTACCTTCTGCCATGTTGTCCTGTCTCCTCCCTTTGAATTGGAAGTGGTAGCCATTTCCTGTTGTGGCTTATCTCTGAGTTGCCTCTCTATCCGTCTCTGACTCCTCATCTCTTCTGTTGCTGCTACTGCTGCTAAGTCGCTTCAGTCATGTCAGACTCTGTGCGACCCCAGAGACCGCAGCCCACCAGGCTCCCCCGTCCCTGGGATTCTCCAGGCAAGAACACTGGAGTGGGTTGCCATTTCCTTCTCCAATGCATGAAAATGAAAAGTGAAAGTGAAGTCGCTCAGTCGTGTCCGACTCTTAGGGACCCCACGGATGGCAGCCCACCAGGCTCCTCCGTCCATGGAATTTTCCAGGCAAGAGAACTGGAATGGGTTGCTATTGACTCCTCATCTCTTCTGTTATCTTCCATGTAATCAGTTCTCTGTATTATATGTCCTTTAGTTGAAATACATAGAGTACTTTCTTCTTTCTGATCAGATCTTGGCTGATACAGTACCTCGTCTTTACTAAGTTATTAGCGTGGACTAGACGTTGATCTCAGTTTTTAAAATCTTACTTCACTTAGTTCTTACAACTCATTTAACTCTATGAATTGGTATTATGATGATTTGTCCCAGTTTAAAGAGGAGAAATGAGAAATCTGAAGCTCTGAGGTATGAAGCAACCAGTAGAAGGTCAAACAACCAGTGGGGGTTTGTCCTGGGTTTAAACCCAGGTCGGTGCTTGGGTTGGCCACTGCACTGCACTGCCTTTTGGCTACAGCCTTGGGACGCTGCTCCCCACCTGCCACTCCAGGGCTTTGACCTGTTCTCTAGAAGGGGACATAGAAGCACATACATCTCCTCTCTTGTTTTTAAATTTATCTTTCATTTTTAATTAAAAAAAGTAATCTAAACTCATGGCAGAGAATTCAGAGAGAATAAAAAAATGGAAGCAGAAAAAAGATCCGCACATCATAATACCTTCATCTAGAAATCATGATTAATTCTGGGCATTTTTTCTTTCTGTCTTTTTTTCCTATGGGAAAAATACCCTTGTAACTGTTTTTGCATTATTTAATTTGAAAGGAGAAAGCTCACTATGGTTCCAAGCATCTGAAAAGAGAAGCTAATATAATAGAAATGTTGTGTGTTGTTGACTACATTGTCCTGAAAGTTTGCTCGAATGAATCACTATAGATATTTGACCAGGTAGACCTGTGGTTAAAGAGGAAGTGTCAAATCAGCAACTCACAGACTCTGTGCATACCCTGGAAGTGTGCCTACTAAATCTTATTCAGTGTATGTCAGACTCCTTACATTTCAGTTTTCCCAGAAGATGACTTTGGGATGAAATATTGGAGCTCTTTCAACTGGAACAAAACATTCTCTATTTGTTATACCCACAATGCTTTAACTTCCTGCATTTTACTAGTGTTCTCCACCTGAGTTCTCCCTATCCACCTAAAAAAGCAAAACCCAGCAATAATTCAGCCCCCTGAGGTACATTATGAAAAACATGTGCAGTAGGATGACTGTATGCTAAGGTGGGTGGCCAGGGGTAAAATCCCAAGTTTTATTCCCCGAGGTATTGCTGCTGCTCTGTCATGTGAAGGATGGGTCGCACCACCTTTTACTATGTTTCCAATCAGGGAGAGGCAAGTGGACAATGTGTCTGGCAGGTACTTTCATAAAGACATTTTGGGAATGTAGAGGATTATAGGAGGAATGCTGCTTGATGCTTGCTGTGCCCTAGTTCAGCTTGGGCACAAGTTCTAAAAGTCCTGATGATGAACTGTGACCGGGAGGCAGTGATTTGAGATGCTTTTGTGAGCTTAAATGTTTGATTTGGGATTCTCCCTAAATTGTAGATGTTTGTACCCATTCATCAGTCTTGAAAACATCCTTGGAGCTGTCACTGTATATGGGTAGATTTTCTTTCTGTCCTGAAGCTTTTAGCTTCCCCTGTGATTGTTCTATTCTCTCACCTCACCCAACAAATATGTTGGAGTAGGGTATGAGAGAAAAAGGTGATAAATGGCAACCAGTGGCACTGCCTGAATGAGGTATAGAATGGATTCTCATCAGTAACACAGGGAAACGTTAGAGTTGGTTGGTCTTCCATCAGAAGGAGAAGAGGAAGATGAAGGACAGAGGGGCACAGAGGCATCACTGAAACCTGCAGGTCAGAGTCAGCCCTCTGATCTGAAGGTAACTCTGAGTAAGACTGATAAAGACTGTGGCATGCTTTGTTCCAGGGGTTTCCCTGGTGACTCAGTGGTAGAGAATCTGCCTGCCAAGCTTTGAGCCCTGGGTTGAGAAGATCCCCTGGAAAAGGAAATGGCAACCCACTCCAGTATTCTTGCCTGGGAAATCCCATGGACAGAAGAGCCTGGCAGGCTATAGTCCATGGGGTTGAAAAAGAGTCAGACACAAATTAGCAAGTAAAACAATAGCAGTAGTGATTTGTTCCAAGAGGCTGCTTAATTGAAATAATGAAGTCAGGGCTGGAAAGGGGAAAGAATCTACTGCAGACTCTTTCTGGCAAACAATAACCCTGTATGCGAGATAGCAAAAGAGACACAGATGTATAGAACAGTCTTTGGGACTCTGTGGGAGAGGGAGAGGGTGGGATGATTTGGGAGAATGGCATTGAAAAATGTATAATATCATATGTGAAACGAATCACCAGTCCAGGTTTGATGCATGATACAGGATACTCGGGGCTGGTGCATGGGATGACCCAGAGGGATGGTACGGGGAGGGAGGTGGGAGGGGTGTTCAGGATGGGGAACACATGTACACCTGTGGCAGATTCATGTTGATGTTTGGCAAAACCAATACAATATTGTAAAGTAATTAGCCTCCAATTAAAATAAATAAATTTATATTAAAAAAAAGAATCTTGTGAGGAATCACAGTTGAGCCTAGGGTCAGGGAATTGCAATAAGGAAAGGTCCCGATTCCAGTTTGTACCGTGTTAGCTGATTACAACCCCGGGAACCAGTGAAGTTCTCTGGAGGAATATGTATACAAATAAAAGGAAACAGTGGAAGGGGAAACAAAAACCTACTACTTTGTAATTCTGTAAGATCTTCAAACAAGAACATTTCTTAGAACAGTCCATCTGAATGCATGAAACATTTTGTTGAAACCTCATTTTTCCTGTTTTCCTTGAGTTTTTTTCATAATTTCATATTCAATTTTGTTGTATATCTGTATCTTTTCCCCCTGTTTGTAGGTTTTTCATAGGTAATTGTTTTTTGGCAATTGTGTTAGGGACTGACATATTATGTCCAGTGTGATGAACACACATGGTTTGGGAGAAAAGAATCACCTTACGTCCATCCCCTTCCCTAGACAACAGTGATACACCTCTGTCGTGGAGACTGTATATGTCCACCAAAGCCTGTTTCCTATTCCTCCTGGGCTCCCTATGGTTACCTGACCAGAAGTGTGTCATGAGTGAGAAATANCAACAGAAAAGATGTGTATAAGAGACAGAGACAACAGTGATACACCTCTGTTGTGGAGACTGTATATGTCCACCAAAGCCTGTTTCCTATTCCTCCTGGGCTCCCTATGGTTACCTGACCAGAAGTGTGTCATGAGTGAGAAATAAACCTTTAAGTTGTATCACGTTAAACCACAGAGCTTTAGGGATTTAACAATTAAGTATTAACCTAAACAGTCTGTTTTGTGACCTGTTTTTCTCCTCCATTCAGGTTCTGAAAGCCACTCCTCATCCAGATCCCCAGATACACTTTACTGATTCAAGGCTGTCCTACAGTCTTAAACTAAGCCTCAATTCAGTTCAGTTTGGTTCAGTCCCTCAGTTGTGTTCCACTCTTTGTGACCCCATGGACTACAGCACACCAGGCCTCCCTGTTCGTCACCAACTTCTGGAGCTTACTCAAACTCATGTCCTTCGAGTCAGTGATGCCATCCAACCATCTCATCCTCTATCATCCTCTTCTCCTCCCGCCTTCAATGTTTCCCAGCACCACAGTCTTTTCCAGTGAGTCATTTCTTCGCATCAATTGGCTGAAGTAGTGGAGTTTCAGCTTNAAATCTGTATGCAGGTCAGGAAGCAACAGTTAGAACTGGACATGGAAAGAGACTGGTTCAAAATTGGGAAAGAAGTACGTCAAGGCTGTATATTGTCACCCTGCTTATTTAACTTCTATGCAGAGTACCTCATAAGAAATGCCTTGTCAGATGAAGTACAAGCTGGGATCAAGATTGCTGGGACCTGTTTTTCTCTTCAGATATGCAGATAACATCACCCTTATGGCAGAAGGTGAAGAAGAACTAAAGGGTCTCTTGATGAAAGTGAAAAAGGAGAGTGAATAAGTTGGCTTAAAACTCAACATTCAGAAAACCAAGATCATGGCATCTGGTCCTATCACTTCATTGCAAATAGATGGGGAAACAATGGAAGTGGTGAGAAACTTTATTTTAAGGGGCTCCAAAATCACCACAGATGGTGACTGCAGCCATGAAACTAAATCTCCTACTGTCCTATCCCTGGATTTCAAAACTCAAACCAAGAAAGCCAGTCAGGTCTGCTCCAGCAGTGGAAGATGTAGATGTTAAACTCAGGAATTGTCCGGAGTAAACATGAGAGAAAACCAAGATAGAGAAAGTCAGAGAGAGGGAGAGAGGGGGAGGGGGAACGGAGAGAGAAAGAGGGGGAAGGGAGAGAGGGGGAGATGGAGATAAAGACTTTGAGTCCCCAAGTCCTCCTGACCTTTTACCCATCTCATATGTCTACCTTTTCTATGATTTAGATGTGACGTTCTCTAACATCTTTCTAATAAATTCGCATTTTTTAGCCTAAACTAGTTCGAGTTGATTTCTACAGTCTGTATCCAAAAGAGTAGTGGCTAAAACGTGTTATAGGAGGTTATTTATTGAATTGTAATAAAATGATGAAGTCCATTGTAATAGATGCTCCCAAAACCAATCTCCAATGACTAAGTAATTAATATGACAGTGAAGGAAACAGAGAAGCAAGAAAGTAACAGCAGCAGGGTTTTGATATTTAAAAGCTTGGAAGCTAGTTTTGGATTTAAGTATACACTATATAAATCAGTGGCATATTCCATGGTACAGATATGTAGAAAAAGACTACATGAAATTACTAGATATTTGGTGTAGAGAATACTAACAAAAATAACTGTCTTGACTAGGGAAAGAGTTCCTGCTAGATTAAATAGGAAATGCTTGAGAAGAAAGGCTTGATTGAGTATTTCTTTCATCCCCCCTACCTCAGACACCAGTCATTTGAAAATGTTTTTAAGTAATGGGGGAAAGTATTAGTAAAATCTAAATCCTAAAAGGTGATGCTGTTAAAGTNAAAGAGTTCCTGCTAGATTAAATAGGAAATGCTTGAGAAGAAAGGCTTGATTGAGTATTTCTTTCATCCCCCCTACCTCAGACACCAGTCATTTGAAAATGTTTTTAAGTAATGGGGGAAAGTATTAGTAAAATCTAAATCCTAAAAGGTGATGCTGTTAAAGTCCTGCACTCAATATGCCAGCAAATTTGGAAAACTCAACAGTGGCCACAGGACTGGAAAAGGTCAGTTTTCCTTCCAGTCCCAAAGAAAAGCAATGCCAAAAAAAGCTCAAACTACTACATAATTGCACTTATTTCACAAGCTAGCAAAGTAATACTCAAAATTCTCCAAGTCAGGCTTCAGCAATATGTGAACGGTGAGCTTCCAGATGCTCAAGCTGGTTTTAGAAAAGGCAGAGGAGTCAGAGGTCAAATTGCCAACATCCGCTGGATCATGGAAAAAGCAAGAGAGTTCCAGAAAAAACATCTATTTCTACTTNGGACGACAGAGGATGAGATGGTTGGATGGCATCACCGACTCAATGGACATGGGTTTGGGTGGACTCTAGAAGTTGGTGATGGACAGGGAAGCCTGGCGTGCCGCGTCATTGGATTGCAAAGAGTCGGCCACGACTGAGCGACTGAACTGAACTAAACTAACTGAACGCTTTCTCCTCACGGAGGACGCATCCCGCCGCTGGTCTAGAGCTTTCTCGCCCTCACGCCGTGAGACGCGACAACGAGGCGCAGTCAGCGACTTGAAAAGTCCTCTCGGGGCTGCTCCGGGGCGGGGCGCCAGCGCTCAGAGGCGGAGCACACGCAGTAGCGTCTCGCGTGGGCGGGCCTCTGGCCTCCCGCCGCTCCACCCCCGCGCGGGCGCATGCGCAGGCTGGGCGTCGCGGGACTCCCGACCGGCGCGGGCCGCGCCCCCTCCCCCCGCCCTCTTCGCGGGTCAGAGGTCAAGGGGCGGGCGGCGGTGACGCGCGCGGAAGCGTCCTGGGCACGGTAGCTAGCTGGCGGGCAAGCGGCGCGGCTGAGGAAACGGCCGCGGCCCGGGCGCCCCGACGAGAGGGGCTCCGGATCGCTGGGAGGCGGCCGAAGCCCTGTGGCGCCGCCGCCGCCAGCGGTGGCCCCATGAGTCGGGGGACGATGCCTCAGCCCGGAGCGTGGCCGGGCGCTAGCTGTGCGGAGAAGATGTGTATAAGAGACAGGATCTGGTCTGCTATAGAGTAAAAATAGCTGTATATGGGAACTTTAGGGACCCTGGAATATGTTCCTTGCAGTGAAACGGGACTGTTATCCACTTGCTACTTGAAGTTTGAAGTGGCAGATCAGAGGGTTTGCATTTATCTGTTGATTCTTGATTTGAAAAGATCATTGACACGTGTATTCCCTTAAGGTCATTGCATTTGCAGTATTCTCTGTTTGTAACAGGAAATGTTAAAAACAAAACCCCCCGAACAGAAGCACCCAGGTGCTATGGAGGAGGGGTGGGCTGGAGGGTTGTGTAGAGTTGGCGCTTGTGCCCCTGGCAGGAGGCGCGTCCGTGGAGTCACTGCCCAGTGTCCCCACTGACAGCCATGTTGCTATGGCCCCGCTCAGGACCGCGTCTGACACTCCCAAGGAGGGTGTCACAATGCTTTTGTCTGTTCCTTTTTGTCTTTTAACAAAGGGGCTTCCCGTGGACCCACAGAGCCTGTCTACTGGCTGTGTGTCCCTGTCTCAGATGAAGCGTTCAAATCAATGAGTCTCTTTCTTAGATGGATCCACTAGCTGGTTTAATCTGTTCTGTGTAGTGCCTGGGAGCTTAGTNCTGTGATGTTGGAGAAGACTCTTGAGAGTCCCTTGGACTGCAAGGAGATCCAACCCGTCCATCCTAAAGTAAATCAGTCCTGAATATTCTTTGGAAGAGTTGGTACTGAAGCTGAAAGTCCAACACTTTGGCCACCTGATTCAAAAAGCTGACTCATTTGAAAAGACCCTGATGCTGGGAAAGATTGAAGACAGGAGGAGAAGGGGGTTGCAGAGGATGAGATTGTTGGATGGCATCACTGACTCAGTGGATATGAGTTTGAGTAAACTCTGGGAGTTGGTGACAGGGAGTCCATGGAGTAGAAAAGCATCAGACATGACTGAGTGACTGAACTGAATTTTCAAAAGCTTGAGAGTATATAAAAATATTTCATAATATGTAACACCAGACAACAATTTGCAGAGTGATATTTAGGAATACTAATTAGCTAGCAAGAAGCAAGACTCTTTTGCCCACTCTCTTCTTTGTTCTTTAATTTTTAGAATAGGGAGAAACTGAGAGTTTCCCATCCTAGACAGAATTAATTTGGCTATTTCCTCTACTTGGAGGTGACTTCCATCCTTATATGCTGCTGCAGAAGTAGATCTCAGTAGCCATATCCATAAGTGAAACTCACCAACCATGGCTGATTGGATCAGGGGTAATCACCTGACCCAAACTGAATCAATCATATGTTTTTTCTATATAAAGTCTGACCAATAAAGTGTTGAAAATGTAAGGTTGTGGAGTTAAGGATAATGTTTCTAGGTAACTCAACCTATGGGCTCATACAGTCAAAAATATATGAAAGTAGGCATAAAACAGCAGGCAGAGGGTGCTTTTTACTAGAAAGGAGAATGGGGCAGATGTTCAGGTTAGAGATTAGAGGTCATGTTATGCTAGTTCTTGCCATTGCACACGTGTTAATGTGACTTTGGGCTTCCCTGGTGGCTGAGAGGGTAAAGCTTCTGCTCACAATGTGGGATACCTGGGTTCGATCCCTGGGTAGGAAAGGTCCCCTGGAGAAGGAATTAGCAGCCCACTCCAGTATTCTTTCCTGAAGAATCTCATGGATGGAGGAGCCTGGTAATCTATAGCTCACGGGGTCTCAAAGAGTCGGACACAACTGAGCGACTTCACTTTTATTTTAACTTAACTTTTTATTTTATTTTATTTTTATTTTAACTTCAACTTAACGTCACTTCAGACATTTCTGACTCTCTGAGACCCTAAGGACTATATAGCCCCCCAGGTTCCTCTGTGGGATTCTCCAGGCAAGAATACTGGAGTGGGTTGCCATATCCTCCTCTAAGTTCTTGGCATTGCTGCCTCAAATTGTTTTCCATATTCTTCTGTTAAATACTACTTACTAAGCTTCATTTTCACTAGAACTTCTTAGAGTGTGCTTCATATGAATATAATTCCTGATCAGGACGTCAACAGGCCCGTTTCCTTCCTAGGTGCCTGTTTCTCCCAGAGACAATCCCCTGGGTTTTCCCATCCTCTGAAAACCCAGCTCGGCAGCCATGCCCTTCTCGGGAGGGTTTTAAGCTGCTACTGAAGAGTGTATCAGTGATGGTGAGAAGGACAGGGACTTTCAGGAGCCTAGCAACAGAGAAGGGGTAGGCAAAGGGGTAGGGCAGCGAGGACAAGGATCAAAGCAAAGGTTTTGCCCTGTTAAAGAATGGAGAGAAGAACAACTTTCAAGTATTTCTGTGGACAGAGATTTGTGATGTTGGCGCCATTGTGTCTGAAGGCAGGGAGTTCACAACATGCTGCATACCACAGGGAGGTCAGTGTGAATTATTCCAGCCAAGAGACAAGCCGTAACTATTCCAGGGATCATAAATAACCCATTTCTGTAGCAGGGCAAGATTCAGCTCTGGACAGGGGACCACCCAGATGCACCTCAGATGTTGCTGCTAGAATTCAAATACATCATATTTGAAGACACTACACCTCTTCACATCAGGGGTGAGAAGTGTATGTGCAAAATTGTGTAAGCTTTGAGGGGCCAGGAGGAGGATATTGCTGAGGAAGGTGGTAATGAGGTGCCTTCCTGCTGAGAAGCACCAAATGCAGTTATTGATTGGAGGTGAAGACAGTGAATGTAAAGTTGGAGGGTTTTGCAGTTTAATCCGACATCTGTCATTCCTGGAAGGATGAACAATTCAAAGTAAAATCTCGTCCATGTTGATATATAAGAAGAGCTGTGGGGTAGGAAAAATGGGGCCCAGGAGGTCAGGACTGGGAGAGCTAAGGTCTTGCTCATAGTTGTTCATAACATGCAGCCCTGTTGAAAGAATTAAGAAAGTGGCTAATAGAATTCTGGGCTTGAAATGGAGATTCAAAAAACTCTGAGTTCTCTCTTCAAAGAGTATGAGAGGCTTTGAAAATGGACTCCTGACTCCTAGAAAGGAAAAATGTATTGAAACACCACAAGATGAGTTGTTCTGGTGTGCAGAGAAGTTAAATTTTTCTATTTTTCTTTTTCTTTTATTAAGGTAGAGAGCAAATACAGAGTGGTCGTTATTTTTTCCTTCCAACTTTTCTGGGAGCGGGTGGTAGGAGATGGAGAGAATGCCCAGACCCAGTCTTCCATCATCTCCCTGCACCTCCGTGATTTTTGTCAGTGTGGCAGTCGATCCCACAGTCCAAATCCACCTGCCAGTGCATCCAGGCCCTGGAAAGCACGGTTGGTCTCAGGCCCTGTCTCAGGTAAGTAATGGGCACTTTGGGCTGCAATTTCTATTCCTGAATAGGCCTCCTATCTCAGAGTCATGCTTCAACAAACACTCAATTAAAAGGAAAAAACCTCTGGGTGATGGAAGGCACCCTATTACTGAGGAGCAGGGGATGTTTACTGAAGAAAGCAACTTCTCCCTAGTTACTAGTAGCCTAGCGAAGATTTATGAGCCAGTTTGTCTCACAGCGATCAGACCTGAGATGTGAAGTTAAAACAAATGCATTTAAAAAAAATTTTTATTTATTTTTTATTATTTTTTTAACATCAAAAATCATTTATATGGAAATTAGAACTATTTAAAGTGTTTGTACAAATTTGAAAATAAGAAAATGCATTTTTTAATCAGCAAAACAAACTAGGTCATGAGATTTGGATTTGCTTAGAATCAGGAGTTAGGCAAAGCGATAGTGTATTAGGGCCAAGAAGGAGCTAGGCTTGAGGTGGTTCTGTTAGCAAAGTACACTAATTTTAGCATCAGAAACACCCATAAATGAGAAGTCAATATTACCCTTTATTAAATGCCACTCACAGCTCATGACCCTGNGGAGTTAGGCAAAGCGATAGTGTATTAGGGCCAAGAAGGAGCTAGGCTTGAGGTGGTTCTGTTAGCAAAGTACACTAATTTTAGCATCAGAAACACCCATAAATGAGAAGTCAATATTACCTTTTATTAAATGCCACTCACAGCTCATGACCCTGATCTAAAAAAGTAAATTTTCTCCTTGGAGTGCAGAATTTACTCATATGGGTTGACTCTGAGAGTTTTGACATCAAAGGGCAACCCTGTCTGATTGATACCACTCAAAGGGCAATATCATTTGAAGAAGTGTAGTTAGATGGCAAATGTGAAGGCTGTAAAAAGTTACCAGCAAAGGGAGTGTAACATTCCGTACTAATTTCTGCCATGCAATAGATGCTACATAGTACTGAATTGCCAGTAAGTTGCCAGTTTGGTTTTCCAGAAGTTGAGTATCTGAAAGGAGAGGGAGGAGGGAATGTGGTTTTCTGTGCGTTAGAAACACTGACAGCCAGCTGTGTTTATCCCTGTGCAGGACTGTTATAAATATGAGCTTTGGTATCAAAGACTCTGGAATGTTAACAAACCCCAGTCATTCTTCCCACATGTGTCACCTTGAAAAACAGCCCTCTGTGAAAAACAGCCCCCTCCAGCCCCTGCCCCCTGTGAACAGGGCCCTTAAAGCCGACCTCTGTCCTCAGCCCCGAGAGGCTCTCAGGCTGTTCCTGGCCGCTGTGCATGTCTCAGAGCAAGATGTCGCTCTTCACTGCTCTGGCTCAAGAAAGCCATCATTGCCTGTGGCCTCAGGGTTAAGAAATTACAAAAACGGAGCAGTGGGGCTATTAAAACTGGTTCAGTATCTTTCAAATTCTCCACATGTTTTCTCATTGCCAAATCAGGGCAGGGTAATGTCTGGTAAGCAACCCACCTGTGGCTGTGCTGAGACTAAGGGCCCCGGATTCCACGCCCTTAAAGCAAGGGGCTCACACAGCAGGGCCGTTCCTGAGGCGCAGCCTGGGAGACTAAGGGGAGGAGTCATGGAGGAGTAAGGCACAGCACAGCCTTCACTGAGCAAGAGGTGTAGATACTGAAGGCGAACTTGCCAGTTGAAAACAGCCTTGTCAGAAGGCCTGGTTTGGGGGCACAGCTGGAAAATTAGTGCAGGAATGAAGAATCCATCATTCTCCCTCCTTTCTCTCCCTCTCCTCTTCCACTGATCTTTTTTGATCGCCACACTGATCCAAGGTGCTGGGTTCCAGGGATAATATGGGAAACAATAGACACCCAATTTTTATCCTTAGGGCCTTCTAGGCTGGTGGGAAAGAGAGATAAATCCAAGTAGATGCACACAAATAAAATCATTCTAAATCATTACAAAATACTATGAGAAAAAAATAAAATAAAAATTCTGAGTTAGAGGATAGTAAATTACCTCTCATGGGGTGGTGGGCATTACATCCTTTTGTGGAGACTGGCATACAAATAGAGACCTTCCCTGTTAAGGAGAAGGCAGGATTGCAAAGTTTTCAGGGGGGTGGGGGGAAGATTGGTGAAGTGTTGAGAGAAGGCAGTGTGGTTGGAGAAAGTATATAACTGGAATAATAAAATGGAACAAAACTCTGGGCACAGATGGTTGCTAGAGTTATCTTGGTGATCATTTTGTAATGTACTTAAATGCTGAATCACTATGGTGTTCATCTGAAATCAGTAATATTGTATGTCAACTTTATTTCAATTTTTTAGAAAGGAACAAAAAGAAAAGAAAACCCAGGCTTGGTGACAGGTTCCCTCTTGGTCATTTACCTTCTATCATTAGTGTATCTTTCAGGCCTCCTAGGCTTTCTCTGGGAGACCTTTTTTAAAAATTTAAATTACAAATGATAGAAAACCAACCCAGGAAAGGGGGCTTACTGAACTGTGAATAAGTTAGGGTGCAGCTGACCTCATGGGTGGCTGGATCCTGGGAATAAGGGTCACTGAGGCTCACTTTCTTCTTCTGGGATGTGGGTTTCCCTCATTTTCCTCATGCAGTCGGGCTTCCAAAAATGACCTATGACAGGATTCCAAAAGTGGCATGGTATGCATCTTCCCAAATTTTCCACCAGAGAGTAAGGGATTTTTCCTCAGTTCCAGTTTGACTCATCTTTGGTGAAGGGTCTGCTTTCCTTGGCTTAGGTCACATTGCTGCCTAAGATGACAATGTCCCTGGGAGGCAGAGCGGGAGAAAGGGCAGATCCCCTACAAAATGAGATCTGTGTGTAAGAAAGGGTAATCTGGGTGTACAAGTAAAATACCTAAGTGTTTTCAAGAATATGTGAGCGTGTGTATGAGTGTGAGTGTATGGGCGTGTTTGTATATATATGGATGTGTGTTAGAGTATGTGTAGTGAGTCTATGTGTGAATGTGTGTGTGTATATGTGATTGTGTATATGCATGGGAATATATGTATGTATGAATTTGTCAAGTGTGTACATGTGGGTATTATGGGTGGAAACGTGTCCCCCAAGATTTATACTTTGTAGTCCTAACCCTTCAGTACATCAAAATGTGACCTTATTTAGAGATAGTCTTTATAAGAGGTGATCAAGTTCAAATGAGGTCATCAGGGTAGACCCCCTTCCAGTATGACTGGTGTCCTTATCAAAAGGGAAAATTTTGATGCAGATAGCCCTCATAGAAGGGAGACCTTGTGAAGAGACACAGAAATAAGATGGCTGTAGAACCACAGGCTGGGGTCATAGGGCAGTATTTCCAGAATTGGCCAAGTTCCATGGCAGCCATTGTCAGGGGCCATCTTGTTTGTTATGAGCTATGCCATCCTGTATGTTGAGAGCCATCCTATCCCTAACCAGGAAGCTCCCATCTCCATATTCAGCAAGGTAGGCAACCAAAAGATCCTTGACCAGTGGCTTAACGCCACCCCTTGCCATAGGAATTTTCTTTGTCCTGAGACTATAAAAATCGGCCACAAGCCCATGAGTGGGGTGGGCTCTCTGTGGTCTGTCAGGAAGTCAGCCTGCTTTTTCTGCTGTGCCCCACACGACCTCAGTCCTTTCTTCTCAGTAAATTCTCTCTTCTAAAATGCTCTTTGTCGGGAAATTCTTTTCCAGCCTACACTCAGTCAGCCCCAACGATGGCCACCTACAAGCTACATGAGAGAGCCTAGAGCAGATCCTTCTCTCACAGCCCTCAGAAAGACAGCCCTGCGGCACCTTGAGTTCCAATTCTGTCTTCCAGAATCTGAGACAGTAGCAGCTTATATGTGGGTCTCTGTGATAGCAGCCCAGCCACCTAACACAGTGAGTGTGTGTGTGTGAGTGTGTGTGTGTGTGAGTGAGTGTGTGTGTGTGTGTGTGTGTGTGAGTGTGTGTGTATGAGAGAGTGACTGAGGGCCTCTGAAGGTCAGTGTGTACCGACTGGGAGGTGGCTTTAGTCACAGATCAGAAGGTATCCACAGTGCCTCTTCCTTTTCTTTGTTAATAATATTCAGTCCCACTCACACGACCAGGCCCATCACAAATCACTGCCGCCCCCACCCCCCACTTCTGACATCTTCCTCAGCTTCTCAGTACTCTAGAAGCCGTTCATGCTGCCGCCAGTTAATTGTGTGATGCACAGAAGCTTCCTCATTAATTTTTGATTCCTGCTCTTTGTCATACAGCCTAGCATATAGTAGGTACTCAAATAATACTCATTTTGTTTACTTGCTTAGCCTTCCATTTGAGTTTTTTACCATAAAATAAAACAAATACGAGCAGTGTACTAAGCAAGACTTTATAGCCCAGTGTCTTACCACAAAGGGAACATTGTGTAACTACTGCACAGAGCAGAAAGACAGTATTACCAGCATTCATAAGGCCCCTCACTCTCTGCATGTCTTCTTCCAGGATTTTATCTTCCATTTACCTCAAGGGTAGCCATTCCTCTGATTTTTATGGTAATTTCTTTATTGATTTTCTTTATAATCTAACTACCTTAGCTTGCATCCCTGAATACTATAGTTCACGTGACCAATCATTTAAAAAGTGTTCGATCTCATCAATAGTCAAGAAAATGCAAATAAAAAACATGTCATCATAGCACTAAACACACAGCAGAGCGATGACAAGGATGCTAGAAATAGGGAACTGTAAACACTGTTAGGGATTAGAAAGGCTTTGGAAATGTTTGTCACTGTCTCAAGGTGAACTTCTGCAGGTCCTGTTGTTCAGTCGCTCAGTCACGTCCGACTCTTTGTAACCCCATGAACTGCAGCATGGCAGGCTTCCCTGTCCATCACCAGCTCCTGGAACTTGCTCAAACTCATGTCCATTGAGTCGGTGATGCCATCCAACCATCTCATCCTCTGTCTTTCCCTTCTTCTCCTGCCTTCAATCTTTCCCAGCATCAGGCCTTATGACCCTTTAACTCCCAATAAAATTGTGTGTGCATGTGCGCTGATGACATACACGTAAATATCCATGAGCAGCACAGTTGGTAATAATGATGTGATAGTAAAAATGCATTGTGCTTTTTGTTTGCCACAACCTGAGTGCTAGTGAAGTTAAGCATCTTCTCATGGTTATTCATTATTGATGGCAAGGGATTCTTGGATTGTTTTTTAAAAATTTTTATTGGAGTACAGTTGGTTTACACTGTTGTGTTAGTTTCTGGTGTACAGCAAAGTGAATCGGCTATATGTATATATACACACACACGTGTGTACATGCTTAGTTGCTTCAGTTGTGTCTGACTCTTTGCCAGGCTCCTTTGTCCATGGGATTCTTCAGGCAAGAATACTGGAGTGGGTTTCCATGCATTCCTCCAGGGGATCTTCCCAACCCACAGATCAAGCCTGGGTCTCCTGCATTGCAGGCAGATTCCTTACCACTGAGCCACTGGGGAGCCCCACATATACATATACCCTTTTTTTTTTTTAAAAGATTCTTTTCCCATATAGGCCATTACAGAGTATTAAGTAGGGTTCCATGTGCTGTACAGCAGTTTCTTATTATTTATCTATTTTATATATAGTAGTATGTATACTTCAATCCCAGTCTCACAATTTATCCCTCCCCCACTTATCCCCTGATAACCATAAGTTTGTTTTCTACATCCCTGAGTCTACTTCTGTTTTGTGATTCTTATCCTTTTTTTAGATTCTCCATATTGCTATCATATAATATTTTTCTTTCTGTGTCTGACTTCACTCAGTATGACAGTCTCTGTGTTCATCCATGTTGCTGCAGAGGTCATTAGTTTGTTCTCTTTTATGGCTGAGAAATATTACATTATATATATGTAGGATATCTTCTCTATCCAGTCCTCTGTTGATGGACATTTAGGTTGCTTTTATATGCTAGCTATTGTAAATAGTGCTGCAATGAACCCTGAGGTAGACATATCGTTTTCAATTATGGTTTTCTCCTGGTACAAGCTCAAGAGTGGGATTGCTGGGACACTTTAAAACTCTTAGAGGAAAACATAGACAGAACACTCTGATGTAAATTGCAGCAAGATCTTTTTTGATACACCTCCTAGAGTAATGAAAATAAAAACAAAAATGAACAAATGAGATCTAATTAAACGTAAAAGCTGTTGCACAGCAAAAAAACCCATAAGCAAAACAGACACCCCTCAGAATGGGAGAAAATATTTGCAAATGAAGCAACCAACAAAGGATTAATCTCCAAAATATAAAAACAGCTCATGCAGCTCAATGTCAAAAAAACAAACAATCCCATCAAAAAAGTGGATGTAAGATCTAAACAGACATTACTCCAAAGAAGACAAATAGCCAAAAAAACACATGAAGAGATGCTCAACATAGCTAATTATTATTAGAGAAATGCAAATCAAAACTACAGTGAGGTATCACTTCACATGGGTCATAATGGCCATCATAAAAAAATCTACAAACAATAAATGGTGGTGAGAGTGTTGTTGAGAATATAAAGTGGTACAGCCACTATGGAGGGTAGTATGGAAGTTCCTTAAGAACTGAAAATAGAACTATCATATAACCCAGCAATTTTTGTTTGTTTTGAAGTACATCTGCAGAGATTCGTGTAGCACGACCAAGTGGAGATGTCATGTAAGGAGTTGGATGCACATGTATGAAGTTTATGGGAGAAGAAGACAGAGATATACATTTGGGACATTCAACACATAGTATTGAAAGCAAGGGAAGGATTAAGATATGAGCATTGAGAAAGAAGTGGTCAAGGACTGAGTCTTGGATGGCAGGAAGAATCCAGGAAATGAGATTGAAAGTAACAGTGAGGTAAGAAGCAAACCAGAAAAGTGATAGATATTTCAAGTCCAAGAAAAAAAAAATGTTCCAGGAAAGAAGGAGAGATAAGATATCAAATGATGCTGATGCTAGAAAAACAAATTAGATGATAACTAAGAAAAGATTTATCTTTGGCAGTTCAGGTCTTTTGATACCTCGAAAGAAGCAGTTTTGGTGACATGGAGGGGATTTAACTTGAATGCTTGAATGGAAGAAGTTCAAGAAAGACTGAAGAGTGAGAAATTGAATACAGACAGCATGGACACTTAAATAGTTTTCTTGTGAATTGGAGCCAAAAAACGGAGAGCAGAGTTAATAGTAAGGGGAGAAAGATGTGGGGTCAATGGAAGGTTTTGTTTTTTTTTTTTCCCCTCAAAAGGAGACTATTACAATCTGTTTGCTGATGTGTTATCTGGTAGCAAACCCCCAATGCTTATTAGAAAGAATGGAGGTTCATGCTCTGCCAAAGTTCTCAAGCAGGTAAGAGGGGCTGGGTCCATTGCCTAAGGGGAGGAGGTGGCCTCAGAAAGGACACACAGCTCAGTTACCCATGACAAGAGGACATCCAGAATGTGGGCACAGCTGCAGATAGGATGCCAGACTTGGTTTCAGTATGAGAAAGTTCTCTTTTGCCTGTTCCTTTTTAATTTATGAAATAAGAAATGATCTTATCATTTGAGAGAGGAATATACAGAAAATGTTGGATTTCTGAGCAAAGAAGATAAAAGGTACACTTGTCTTAGAGGGCAGGAGGATGAACTGCCAGGACAATATGTTGAAATTCCTGGTTACTATTGAGGACATGGTTGAATTTTGTGGTCATGATTTTAAAATGGGATTAGTCAGAAGGATTGAAAAGTTTTCTCTGTCATTTAGTGTTGGTTCAGGTGTAGTCATAGAGTACGGGTACATGCTAAGTCACTTCAGTTGTGTCTGACTATTTACAACCCTATGGACTATAGCCCACCAGTCTCCTCTGTCCATGGGATTCCTGAAGCAAGAATACTGGAGTGGGTTGCATGTGTAGTTGTAGCTTCATGAGCTGAATTCATGGTAGGAGAGATGAGCAGGAGGGTTGAGAGTGTACATGAGGAAGTGACTTTATTTATTTATTTTATTTTTATTACTTTTAATTTTATATTGGAGTATAGCCAATTAATAATGTTTTGATAGTTTCAGGTGGACAACAAAGGGACTCAGCCATACTTATACATGTATCCATTCTCCCTAAACTCCCTTCTCATCCAAGCTGGGCCACATAACATTGAACAGAGTTCCAGTAGGTCCTTACTGCTTATCCACTTTAAATATAGCAATGTGTACATGTCGATCCCAAACTCATGAGGAAGTGATTTTAGAAGTGAAATTTAGGCTGGGAAAGTGGGGATGTGAGAGTTTGATGGACAGGCAGTACCAGAGTGGTAAGACCAAAGGATTTGGATATCCCGGGGGAGCCAAAGCTCTGTTGGAGTTGAAGTCAAAGAGAAGTTGAAAAGATCATGGGTTATGATTAGAGACAGACATACTTAAAACTGAAAATCTGAAGGAGTGAAATTACTCATGATGAAACTAAAAAGGGTTTGATTATGAAAGTAATTGGCTGAGGTGGGATTCAGGATAATGTCAATGGCAGATGAAAAGATCAAGGATCTGACATATCTATGTAGCCATGAATCCACCAAAAATTGTTGCAGAAATAGAAGTGGAGAGGAAGACAGTGAACAAGAGAGACATCCTTTCATTTAATGAGAGTGGTTGACAGGGAGGAAAACTAGATCAATGCATGGAAAAGTATGGGTGTTGTAGCATAAGTCTGCAGGGCAGAATCAGAGTACTTGTCTAGAAGTGGCAGTGAGAAATGCAGAGAATGAACCCCTCCTTCTGGACAAGTGGTATCAGAGAACAAACACCACCACTTGGGAGCGCTGTAGCAGAAGCAGTGACCTGAAGATCTACTTAAAATTTCAGTTGGATTGAGAAATTAGTATGTTCAGAGAAGTTGACTAAAAGCTGTTTTTACTCCTGACAGATGATGAGTTCCAAAGGACCTAGGGGAAAGGTTTGGAGGATGGAGAAGGGAAAGGAGATTGGGTAGATTGGGGGTCAGTTCAGTTCAGTTCAGTTGCTCAGTCGTGTCTGACTCTTTGTGACCCCATGGACTGCAGCACGCCAGGCTTCCCTGTACGTTACCACCTGCTGGAGCTTACTCAAATTCATGTCCCTTGAGCTGGTGATGCCATCCAACCATCTCATCCTCTGTCATCCCCTTTTCCTCCCGCCTTCAATCTTTCTCAGCATCAGGGGCTTTTCCAATGAGCCAGTTCCTTGCATTGGATGGCCAAAGTATTGGAGCTTCAGCTTCAGCATCAGTCTTTCCAATGAATATTCAGGATTGATTTCCTTTAGGATACACTGGTTGGATCTCCTTGCAGTCCACAGGATTCTCAAGAGTCTTCTCCAACACCACAGTTCAAAAGCATCAATTCTTCAGTGCTCAGCTTTCTTTATAGTCCAACTCTCACATCCATACATCACTACTGAAAAAACCATAGCTTGACTAGATGGACCATTGTTGGAAAAGTAATGTCTCTGCTTTTTAATATGCTGTCTAGGTTTGTCATAGCTTTTCTTCAAAGGAGCAAGTGTCTTTTAATTTCATGGTTGCAGTCACCATCTTCAGTGATTTTGGAGCCCAGGAAAATAAAGTCTGTCACTGTTTCCACTGTTTCCCCATCTATTTGCCATGAAGCGATGGGACCAGATGCCATGATCTTGGTTTTTTGAATATTGAGTTTTAAGCCAGTTTTTTTTACTCTCCTCTTTCACTTTCATCAAGAGGCTCTTTAGTTCCTCTTCACTTTCTGCCATAAGGGTGGTGTCATCTGCATATCTGAGGTTATTGATATTTCTCCCAGTTGAGCTATCTCAAATCCGAAAAGATTTTGTTGTTAAAGTGTGGAACTCAATATGGCAGCAAATTTGGAAAACTCAACTGTGGCCACAGAACTGGAAAATGTCAATTTTCATTTCAATCCCAAAGAAAGGCAGTGCCAAAGAATGTTCAAACTACTGCATAATTGTACTCATCTCACATGCTAGCAAAGTAATGCTCAAAATTCTTCAAGCAATGCTTTAGCAATAGTACATGAACCGAGAACTTCCAGATGTCCAGATGTTCAAGTTGGATTTAGAAAAGGCAGAGGAACCAGAGATCACATTACAACATCTGTTGGATCATAGAAAAAACAAGAGAGTTCCGGAAAAACATCTATTTCTGCTTTATTGACTATGCCAAAGGCTTTGACTGTGCGGATCACAACAAACTGTGGAAAATTCTTAAAGAGATGGGAATACCAGACCACCTTAACTACTCCTGAGAAATCGGTACTCAGGTCAAGAAGCAACAGTTAGAACAGTCTATAGTTTGGAACAACAGACTGGTTCCAAATTGGGAAAGGAGTACATCAAAGCTATACATTGTCACCCTGCTTATTTAACTCATATGCAGAGTATATCATGGAAAATGGGCTGGATGAGACACAAGCTGGAATCAAGACTGCTAGGAGAAATATCAATAACGTCAGATATGCAGATTTGGGATAGAGAAAACTATATGAGATTGAGTAGAACACAGCAGTGAAAAGCATTGAAATTGGTCCCTAAGTCTTCTAAGGAAGGGATGGATAGTTAATTTTAAGCAGAGTCTCCTTGAACTGGTGTCTGTCAATGAGCAGTGGTCTGAGAGGAGACGTTGAGTGGATGTGAGCATGACTATCATACCAGGAGCATGAGTGTCACACCAGGACTCACTTCGGTTCTGCTGTAAGTGGATCCAGACCAGAAGAGGGGAATTTTTACCAGGGGCCCTTCAGGTCTGCTAGTGAGATGTCAAGGTCACCGGAGGGACCAGTCTTGCCAGTATGAAGTAATCTCTTAAAGACACAGTTACGGAGAAATAAGATCATTTAGGTAAAGAAGGGTCTGGGTCAGCATGCTTAACTGATTTTTGTTTGCTGAACTTGGAAATACTAAGACAAGATGGGAAAAATTGTTTAAATCATAAGCAGATGAAAATGCTTGGATACTTAAAGAATATTCTTGTCCTTGATGTTTTTAGCAGCTTATATTTAACCAGCTCTAATTCTTCTTAAGCACCATTTTGCTCAGTCTTTTGAAACTGAAGATTAGTCTTTCAATGAGAAATCTGCATTTCATTGTAAAGATGGAGCACAATGCCTTCGGCTCACTATTCTGTGGAGGAGCAAGCTTATTTTGGTAATATATCTTTAGCATATTGTAAAAACAGTGATTGTAGCAAATTTATTTCAGGCAAGACAGACTGAGACATGCACATGTATGGCTCAAGGGCCATGAAGGATAGATCCTTTATTCCCTATACTTCAGGTAATGAAAAATTCAGAGGTGACGTCAGTTATCTTTGATTTCAAATTGGGTGTCTGTGATAAAAGAACCAGTGAGGGGGAAAAAAAAGTAATTTCAGAATGAGAGATTATTGTAATTAGAGTCAGCAGCAGATCTCTGTGCTATGAAGATGTTTCTTTACTTTCTACTTCCTTTGGGAAAATACAAAATCTTAAGAATTTTCCCACTAGGTTAGACCAGTTGTTCATTTCTCCCTTGGATTCTAAATACTGTACCTTAGTAAAAATTGTATGGAAAATGCTTCAGGTTATCCCCATGGCCTTAGCCTCATTCCCAGTTTTTAGGCAAGAGGTATCCATAATTACACCCACCATCAGCCAGCCACCCAGCCCTGGTCATTTCACCACCATTATGGATTTTGAATCTATTCTGTTTTGTGCAATTCTGCTACCATTGTTTTGATTCAGACCTTCAGCACTTTTCAGCTGCATAATTACTGTAATTTGTGAAAAAGTGAATATGATGATGTCAGTATGAGTAAGTTATGTGAAAGCTTTTTTGAGGAGATGGGATTTGAATTGGGTATTAAAGGATAGTTAGAATTTTGAAGGGTATTCTAGGTGGCAAGGATGTTTTGTGTGAAGGAATCATGATGAGAAAGCACAGGGTCCTTTTGGATGGTACTGAGCTGGGCATTTGACCAGAATTCTCCATTAAGGCTTCCCTGGTGGCTCAGATGAAAAAGAATCTGCCTGCAATGCAGAATACTTTGATTTGATCCCTGGATCAGGAAGATCCTCTTGGTCATAAAGGGAATGGCTACCCACTCCAGTATTCTTGCCTCTGAGAATTCCATGGACAGAGAAGCCTGGAGGGCTACCGTCCATTGGGTCACAAAGAGTCAGACATGACTGAGCACCTAACACTTTCTTCCTTTGCACTTTCTTACCTCCGTTAAGGAAAATGAAATGGCAGAGTTGGGTTAGGGCCTGATTTAGCAGCATCTGATCAACCAGTGGAGGATATGAGGCTGTATTTGGAGTTGAGAACTACTTCCTTCCTTTGTTTTTGGTTAAAAGGAGCTAATTCTCAGTTCCCTGATGTCTTAGATCACCCTGCGGAATAAATCAGGCAGGAGTTTTAGACGGTGGTAGTTACAGTAAAAAATCTCTCCAGGAAAAGAACCCTGCACATTGCAGTGGTGAGGAGAAGGGACAATGGCAACAAAACCTGCCACGGAAACCTACCAGCTGTATGGCTCCCAGTCAGTGCCGTTGGGAAAATATTTAGAAGTCAACGTAACACTCCCTCCATGTGCCATCAGCAGGACTTTGGAATATTTTCTGTTATAATAAATTTTTGTTGTAATTGTGATTTCTGTAGAAGGATCTGGCCTGAGGACTCAATTTTGTTGCAATAAAATGTCATAATTTTTAAAAGCTCAAGTCTGATAGAAGCCTAGGTAGAAATGCAGGCTCTAACAGAAGTTCTAATTTTTGCCTAGAAATAGGACAGCAAAGCAATCTCTACAAAAAGACTTTATGCTAATGAAGGTGATTGTTTCACAAGGTGAAGATGGCCAGTGGCACATTCAAAATGCTAGAATTTTAAAAATCCATCATCCACTTGACTGTTTCTGTGTTGTGTCTGGCACAAAGCCTGGCAGAAAATAGGTGCTCAAGGAAATTCTCTTAAATGANGTGAGTCTGAGTGAACTCCAGGAGTTGGTGATGGACAGGGAGGCCTAGCGTGCTGCAATTCATGGGGTCACGAAGAGTCAGACATGACTGAGTGACTTAACTGAACTGAACTGAGTTGATCCAGCCTTGTTGTCATAAGTTATCAATATGTTCTGAGAAAGATAGAGATGCAAAAATAATAAAAACTACCATTTATTGAACACTTGGAATTGGAAGTGTTACTCACTTAGTTGTGTCTGACTCTTGGTGACCCTATGGACACGTGGTAAAGAACTCACCGGCCAATGCAGAAGACTTAAGAAACTTGGGTTCAATCCCTGGGTTCAGAAGATGCTGTGGGGAAGAGCATGGCAACCCACTCCAGTATTCTTGCCTGAAGAATCCCATGAACAAAGGATCCTGGAGGGCTACACATCCATAGGGTCATAAAACGCTGGACACAACTGAAGCAACTTAGCACATGGACTATAGCTCACCATGAATTCTGTTCATGGAATTCTCCAGGCAAGAATACTGCAGTGGGTTGCCATTTCCTTCTCCAGGGGATTTTCCTGACCCAGGGATGGAACTGGGTCTCCTGCCTTGCAGGCAGATTCTTGACTGTTTGTTTGAGCCACCACTTACTATGTGACAGATACCTTATCAAGCACTTCATTTATGAACTATATCAATAATTGATTGCAACACTTAAAGTATAATAGCATTGTAAGTAAGGCAGTTGAGATGATCAAAGATTAACTTACTGGCTTAAGATCATTCAGTTAATCAATGACAGAGCTAGAATTTATACTCAGGAGATCCAGCTCCTAATCTTACACTTATATTGCCTCATTGCCTCTCATGGATTCAGTCCTAAGATTTGGAATTCATTTCATGTTCTAGTAGTTCTGTTTCTGGAGAGAAACCTGTAGTTATGAAGCTCAGTAATAAATACAGCTTACATGAGGAGCATACAAGNTACACTTATATTGCCTCATTGCCTCTCATGGATTCAGTCCTAAGATTTGGAATTCATTTCATGTTCTAGTAGTTCTGTTTCTGGAGAGAAACCTGTAGTTATGAAGCTCAGTAATAAATACAGCTTACATGAGGAGCATACAGGAATGTATACTATATGAAATACAGAAAATAACTAACCTTTTAGCAAAATTTTCTCTCTTTTGCTTCTGTGCAAAACAAGACTTTACTTTTGCCTGATTATTCCTTTGTTATTTGTCTTTAAATTTTAGCATGAATGATTAACAAAGTCCAAAATCAATCAACATCTTGTGAACCTCCTGAATAGTATATGGAATTTAGAATAGTATACAAAAGGCTTTGCCATCCTAGTTACCATGTTATTGTTACCTAGTATTTTAATACTCTCATTTGTAAACTATATGATATTAGTCATTGTTTTGAATTTTTATTCTATTCCAATCAATGCTTATTTAGAATTACTGATACATTTGCCAGTTTATTTGCTCACCATTGTTTCCTACAACACACTCTTTCCTTTGAGTCTGATTTCCTTCTTACTGAGGAGCACACTTCAGCGGTTCTTTCACCAAAATTTTTCCTTAATCTTGGCCTGAAATATTTAACTTGATCTTTTTTTTTTTTTGGCTGTGCTGCATAGCATGTGGAATATTAGTTCCTCAACCTGGAATTGAACTTGTGACCCCTTCAGTGGAAGCATGGAGTCCAAACCACTGGACCTGGGAATTCCCTTATCTTTATTTTCAATAATAGCTGGATATCAATCTTCTAAATTGACAATTATTTTCTCTCAGAACTTTCCCCCCCGGATTTATTGATATATGATTATCATATAATACTGTGTAAGTTTAAGAACCTACTCATTGGAAAAGACCCTGATGTTGGGAAAGATTGAAGGCAAAAGGAGAATAGGACGACAGAGGATAAGATGGTTAGATAGCATCCCCAACTCACTGGGAATAAATCTGAGCAAACTCAGGGAGATGGTGAAGGACAGGGAAGCCTGGTGTGTTGTAGTCCATGGGGTTGCAAAGAGTTGGACATGACTTAGAGACTGAACAAGTTCAAGATATACAGTGTGATGCTTTGATATACATATAGTGAAATGATTATCACAATAAAGTTAGTTAATGCATTCCTCACTTGCATAGTTCTAATTTATTTTTGTGTTGAAAACATCAAAAATGTTAGCAACTTTCCAATATATAACTCAGTATTGCTAACCATAGTCACATTACATCCCTAGAACTTACTTGTTTCTCTCACTCCCCAATCCCCATCATCCCCAGGCAACTACTGCTCTGCTCTCTGTCCCTATAGGATATTCTCTATAACCCTATATGGCAATGGTACCACCCCACTCCAGTACTCTTGCCTGGAAAATCCCATGGACGGAGGAGCCTTGTAGGCTGCAGTCCATGGGGTCATGAAGAGTCAGACACGACTGAGCAACTTCACTTTGACTTTTCACTTTCATGCATTGGATAAGGAAATGGCAACCCACTCCAGTGTTCTTGCCTGGAGAATCCCAGGGATTGGGGAGCCTGGTGGGCTGCTGTCTATGGGGTCACACAGAGTTGGACATGACTGAAGCAACTTAGCAGCAGCATATAGATAGAATTATACAATATATAATTTTTTCTGGCTTATTTCATTCAGTAAAATAATTTTGACCTATCCATGTTTTTGAGTGTATCAATAGTTTATTTTGTTGCTGAGTAGCATTCCATTGTATGATGTGATAGCTAATTTTATGCATTAACTTGACTAGATCAGAGGATGCTTAGAGATCTGATGGAACATTATTTCAAGGTGTGTCTGTGAGCCTGTTCCAGCTGAGATTAGCACTTGAACTGGTGGACTCTGTCAAGTAGGTTGCCCTTCCCAATGTAGGTGGTATCATGCAATCTTTTGAGGGCCTTAATAGAACAAAAACATGCAGGAAGATGGCATTGTGTTGGAGGCACATTTGAGAGACCAGCTGTCAGTGCTACAAAGGGGAGGTTGGAACGACACAGGGAAGAAAGTGATGTTCATGTTCAGGAGGCATGGAGCTGGGACAAAGCAAGATTTGTTCCCATTATCCTCATATTTTTTATGTAGGTGAACTTTGGTTAAAATGAACACAGCCTCCATGGTGGGCTGTTGCCACCTTAATTATCTTTTCCAAACCTCTTCCTCATCCCTGCCCATTTCCATCAACAGTAGACACATCTTCATGGAAAAAGTTGAAGCCATCTGGTGTAAACTCCCATAGTCTCTTTGTTCTAACTCCATCAATCCTCATCTTTCCTCTTGACTTGGGTAAGAGACTAAGGTCACCCTACCCTATGTCCTCTTGATCTGTCTCCTCACTCCTAGTACATCCATTCACTACTACATCCACTGAAACTGGCTGGCCATTGTTGCTACTGACCTTATAGTTGCAAAAACCAATGGCTATTCTTTAGATCTTTTACTTAGTAATATTTTACATGATTGAATGTGTTCATAGTTTCAGAATACCTCTTGCATTGGATGCCATGGCAAAGATTTCTTCTAATTCACCTACTTATTACTTTTGATTAATCTGTTTCCTTTTTTTCTTCCTTTGACTGCTTTTCAATATCAGTATATTTAGCAATTTATTAATTACAAAGTGAAAAAGAGTAACTTCAGTGAAGAAGCCTAGCAGTTACCAACTTAATCAAGTAATCAAAATAAACATCATCAATGAGACAATTCAAAATTGTGTACAACCTGATAAGATGCAATGAGAATATGACATTACTTCTGCAGTATGCCTCTCAAAGATGCATAACCTGTTTCATGAAA
Organism: Neotragus pygmaeus; assembly: GCA_006410875.1. Taxonomy (NCBI): domain Eukaryota; kingdom Metazoa; phylum Chordata; class Mammalia; order Artiodactyla; family Bovidae; genus Neotragus; species Neotragus pygmaeus. Next base: position 5,356,275 of record SJYV01011337.1, read on the forward strand.
AACAACAGAAAAAAAAATTTGAGGGTCATTTACCAAATAATTGGCTTGTAATTGTCAAAAATGTTGAGGTCATAAGTGTTAAAGACTGAGCTTTTTCCAGACTGAGGGAGATAGGTGAGACATGAAAATTAAATGCCGTGTAATGAGCATGGCATCTTTCTGATCTAAAGGATGTTATTGGGACAATTGGTGGAACTGAAGGGGGTTCTGAGAGTTAGATAGTAGTGATCTATTAATGTTGATATCTTGATTATGGTTGTGTGAGAAAGCGTGTTGATAGGAACATATATTAAAGTTATCTGGGGGTGATAACTGTAATATATGAGCATCAGGTTAGCACTTTAACATTATTCAAAGAAAAAATTCTCTGCGTTTGCACTCTTGTGTTTGCAATTCTTTTGCTAGTTTTAGGGTTTTTTTCCAAAGTAGAAAATAATTATATAAAATATATAATCTGTGCTTTAAATTAGGATGTCTAGTTCTGAAAAGAGAGTAGAAGAGATTAGTGTGTAGTGTGGGGCATGTAGGATGGGGCAAGGCTACTTAAATGGGTTAGATCCTGGACAGATTTCAAAACCTCGAATTGTAAAAAGTATGCACTGAGAAAAATGTAGAAAGAATCTTAGTGACTCTACATCCAACCGTTGTAATCAACATAAAATCAAAGAAAAAGAGCCATCACATGAAAACGGAGACTACTTTTCAATGGCAATGATTAGAAATAGACATCTCTATTTCTGTCTCTTCTCTGTCTCCATCCATATCTGTCTGTGTCTGTCTCCGTATTCCCTCTCCCCAAGTTCTTACTGTTTTCTAAAATCTGATGTTAAAAAAAATTTCTTGAGGGAGAGATCAAGATGGTATAGGAAGGGATATGGAGCTCACCTACTCCTAAAAATACATCAAAAATAACATCTACAATGTTGGGACAGTTCTCCCAGAATACTTCCTGAAAGCTTGTAGAAAGTCTTATACCAGAAAGGCTGTCAGAAAGATCTCTATGAGACCAGCACATCTGGTTCTGGCCATGTTGCCACATTTCTGAGCCTGAGATGTATATCTACTGCACCTAAGTGCAGAAACCTGGGCTTCAGTGCACAGGCCTGGGGAGAGTACTCAGTTTGAATGCACAGAGGTAGTCCGAAGTGCTTGCAGTACGGCCTTGGTTACAACTGGGAGTGTGTACAGGACTGAGTGTGGGCCTGCCATAGGATCCCCACTGTCAACATGAAAAAGGAAGGCTGTGAGTCCACCACGGCCACATCGTCAGTATGCTCATAGTGGGGCATAGATCTGGCTGCTGTAGGCATCATGAACTTTGTGGGGTACACATGCAGAGTGTTAGTTGCTCAGTCATGTCTGACTCTTTGCAACTCCACTTGGCTCCACTGTTCATGGAAGTTTCCAGGCAAGAATACTGGAATGGGTAGCCATTCCCTTCTCCAGGGGATCTTCCTGACCCAGGGATCAAACCAGCGTCTCCTGCATTGCAGGCAGATTCTTTACCACCTGAGCCACCAGGTCACAGGTGGGGCTGAAGTCTGAGCGTGATCACTAGTGCTCCCACAGTGGGAGTGGAGGCATGGCTGTGGCGGGTCTTTGTGCCTGTCGCTTTGAGAGTGTGCATGTTTGCCTGAAAAATACCTGAGTTGATTATTGGTGCTCCCAGAGAAGAGATGGGTCAAGGCACGTGCAGCAGTGGACTTTGTGGGTGTGCACACTGGGTGGCAGACAGCATCACAGAGTGATGGACAGCATCACATGTCCTGGTGGACAGCTCCTGGGGAAGAACATGCAGAGGCCTGTTTCCCAGAGGGAGAGCTCCAGCCCAGACTTCCTCATACCATGGCTTAGAACCAGATCTGGGAGCTTTTGCTCCAATAACTGGGGATCAGACTGTCCCATGACAGGGCTGTAACAACCACAGAGCAAAAAGGAGACCCCACCCAACATCTATTGCTGGCTCTGGTTACCGCAATAACAATCACACCTTCTATCAAGGGGATAACAGCCTGCAGACCCTGAGAACAGATGTGGCAGGCATCCATACCAAAAATATTTACACCCAAAATATTGGACTCATGCAAGCTACACACTGCCACATAAAAGAAGCCCTTTAAGACCACAGTATATAACTATTTCTCCTAAATTCATAGTCAGAGAAATATAAGTAAAATTAAAAAGAATAACTATTCCCAATTAAAAGAACAAGAGAAGTCCTTGAAGAACAAACAATGAAGCAGACCTTCTCCAATCTATAAGATCCCAAGTTCAAAAAGGAGGTAATAAAAATGCTGAACGAATTATGAAAGACTATTGATAGGAATGCAGATCACTGTGACAAGGAACTAGAAACTGTAAAGAGAAGTCAGTCAAAATTCAACAGCTCCACTGCTGAGATGAAACTCAAATTAAAGACCATAAATATCAAACTGAATAATGCAGAAGAACAAATAAGTGATCTGGAAAATAGAATAATGGAAATCATCCAATCAGAATGGCAGACAGAAAGACAAGTGTGAAAAAAAAGCAACATATGAGATCTGTGGGATACTATAAAGTGTGCCAATCTACACATAATGGAATCCCAGAGGGGAAGAAAGAGAATTGGGAGTCAAAAATGTATTTGAATAAATTATGGCTGAAAACTTCCCAGACCTAAGGAGGGAAACAGCTATAGAAAGCACAGAGGATTCCAAACCAGATGAACCCAAATAGACCTACTCTAAGACATATAACAATTAAAACGGCAAAAGTTAAAGAGAAGATTCTAAAGGCAGTGAAAGAAAAACACTCAGTTACAAGGGAGCCTCTTTTAGGCTGTCAGTTGATTTTTTCACAGAAACTTTGCAGATCAGAAGGGAGTGGCAAGATATATTAAAAGTTCTGAAAGGGAAAAACCTGCATCCTACAGTACTCTACCCAGCAAGATTTTCATTTAGAATAGGAGAGATAAAGACTTTCTCAGATAAGCAAAAACTAAAAGAATACAGACATACTAGACCTACCCTGAAAGAAATATTCTAAGTTCTTCTCTAAATAGAAAAGAAACAAGAATATATAGGAAAGGGAATGTTACAATAGGAAAGGCAAATGTATAAAAAGATTGAAGATCACTTATATAAGCCAGTACACAGATTAAAATATAATCAAAAAGATGGCCTGAAGTTATTATAACTACAATGAATAGCAAAAGGAAAATCATGACAATGTAAAGTAGGACACCAAAATAAAAAAATGTGGGAGAGGGAAATAAGAAATTGTAGATTTTTCAGAATGTGTTTGAGTTTATATGAATACCACTCTAAAGCAAGGAGATATAGTTATGGGCTAGCAAATTTGAAAACCAGGGTAACCACAAATCAAAAACATACAATAGATTTATTAAACCAGAAAGAAAGGAACTCAAGCATAATGCAAAAGAAAACCACTAAACCACGAAAGGAAAAAGGTAAAGAAGAAAGGAACAAAGAAGAAATTCAAAATCAGTTGGAAAATAAGGTTTCAAATGGCAATAAGTATATACTTATAATTATTTTAATGTCAATGGACTAAATGCTCTGGTCAAAAGAGAGAAAGTGGCAGATTAGATAATAAAACAAGAACTTATAAAATGTGACTTACAGGAGACCACTTTAGGGAGAAATGCACTTACAGATTGCAAGTAAGGGGATGGAAAAAGATATTTCATGCAAATAGAAATGATAAGAAAGCAGGAGTAGCGATATTTATATCAGACAAAATAGACTTTAAAGCAGAGGCCATAAAAAAGATAAAGAAGGACAGTATAATGATAAAAGTATCAATACAAGAAGAGGATATCAACTTGTTAATATATATGCACCCAGTTTCAGTTCAGTTCAGTTCAGTCGCTCAGTTGTGTCTGACTCTTTGTGACCCCATGAACCGCAGCACACCAGGCCTCCCTGTCCATCACCAACTCCCAGAGTTCATTCAGACTCACATCCGTCGAGTCAGTGATGCCATCCAACCATCTCATCCTCTGTCATCTCTTTCTCCTCCTGCCCCCAATCCCTCGCAGCATCAGAGTCTTTTCCAATGAGTCAACTCTTCCCATGAGATGGCCAAAGTACTGGAGTTTCAGTTCTAGCATCATTCCTTCCAAAGAAATCCCAGGGCTGATCTCCTTTAGGATGGACTGGTTGGATCTCCTTGCAGTCCAAGGGACTCCCAAGAGTCTTCTCCAACACCACACTTCAAAAGCATCAATTCTTTGGCACTCAGCCTTCTTCACAGTCCAACTCTCACATCCATACATGACCACAGGAAAAACCATAGCCTTGACTAGATGGATCTTAGTCGGCAAAGTAATGTCTCTGCTTTTGAATGTTCTATCTAGGTTGGTCATAACTTTTCTTCGAAGGAGTAAGCGTCTTTTAACTTCATGGCNGGCAAATAGTAAGCACTCAAATAATGGGTACCACTTTAATATCATTATATCTAAAGGACAGAGGTTATTTTCTAGCAAAACGCTCAATTTAATTCTAAAATAAATGCAGAATATCTGTGAGATATTCCTGTGTTTGTCATGCATTTACCTGAAGCTCTACAGAAAACAAGACAACAGCATGAAAACCTCAGAAGTGCCTCTGGAACATAGCGTCAGCACACCTTGCTTCTTACCTGTAGGAAGCCATTCCTCAGGACATGTGCCTCTTTTGGTCCTCAGGTCCTATGTTCTGGTGCTTTGTGGGCCTGAAGTGGATGATCAGCCTACAGCCAGAGGATGTAGAAAGAACAGAAGCCAGGCATCAAATGCAGCAGAGAACGAGGTAGCCCTTAGGAGACACCACTTGTTGGAACACACATGTGGAAATAATGGAAAATCCTATCAGCCAAAATATTGCAGGCAAGAAAATTTGACAAAACAGGACTTTGGTTCAGAGACTCCTTTAGTTACAACTTACAGAGAATTTTAGGACTTTTCACAGAAATGAGATCAAAATTTGTCTCAGATGAAAGATGTTTCAGCTTTTCCAGCCTGACCACTTTTGTGGCCACACCTGGGCATTACAACAAAAGGAAATAGTGTTTCTTTGTGTTTATGAATAAATAGGTTTAGAATTAGCCTTTCAGCACTAACTTGTGATCAGGTGGAGCTTCTGCTTTGTGATACAGATGGATTCTGTTTTTTATTAGTTAAGTGATGGAAAATCATCCTTAAGGAAGTTTCTATATAAAGAGGCAAGTCACTGCTGAGGAAGGTGGTTGGGGCAGTGATTGTGTGAACGGGTGGGAGACGGGAGCTGAGTGAAGCCATTGGTGGTGGGTGGTACCAACCCTGCCCCTTCATTCCTGCTTGTTCATGTGTCCACTTAGACTGGGCAGCCCACTTGGTAGAACAGTATTTTTTAGGAGAGGGTAGTGAGCACCTATACCAAAGTCCAAAGGGAATGCTTAGCCTACTTAAAATAAGGAATTGCGTTCAGGTATGAACTATCTGTAAACATTCAAATAATTGCTATGCCCTGCTTATTGACAATCATGCTTAATTATTCATTAAAGTTACTCCTTAAAAGGCCTGTATTTATCAATTTTTTGTTAGTATAGTTTATGAGACTGCATTCTGAACCATATCAAAACTGTATTTTGAGCAAATATTTCACAGTTCCATTTGAAATTACGTGGTTGTACTGATTTTGCAGATGAAGAAATTGAACAGACCCCATTTTACATTTGAGGTTAGTACTAGCCTGCTGGACATGGAAAAGTAGACTCACCCAAATAACATGTGGCCCTGGGCATGTCAGAACATTAGCAGTGGGTGGCCATCACAACATCATTAAGGCATAGAAGAAAAGTGGCTGTATCTATCTTTAATTAGCCAGTAAATACTCTTCAAAAATTTTAAGGCACATTTATGGCACTGAACTCAGGCAAGAAATTCAGAAAGAGAACATTCAGCAAGATATATCCTCAGTAAGAAGAGAGTACATTTCAGTTTTGCAAACTGGAACAGCTGGCTCATCAGGATTTCTGTTTCTGATAAATGGGTCAGCCTTTAACTGACCTCTCTTTCTACTGCTGAGGGTGCTTTTTGTTGTTTCTCTGTTCATTTATACCTCATCCCATCCAAAGGCAGAGAAGGAAGATAGGATGGGCATCAGATTCGTCACGGGTTCAACCTCCAGTTGCAACTTTTAGAGGGACTGAGGGGAGGGAGGGTAGAATGAAGCCTAGGTGTTTGTTGCTCTGTGTCCCCGCTGCAGCCTCCAGTGCCATCTATCAAATGTCCATGGGTTGGCCCCAAGGTCTCTCAAAGTGAGCTGGGCTGACCTGAAAGGTATATCATACAGAGATGAGATGTCTCTTTTAGCTGGAATGAAAGACTGAATTTACATTTCAAAGAAAAAAATAGAATGTTTTGAACAGACATAGTAGTATTGTTTTATCTTAGCAAATTTTTTTGTGTTGTGTGTGTATGTATGTATACACTTGGAACGTGTTCTCTAAATACACTTTAAGCAATTTAAATTTTAATTCCAAAAAATTGTAGAAGAAGGAATAGTTATGAATTCATTGTGTGAGGCCACCATCACTCTGCAGTCAGACAAAGATATCTCTCACACACACACACACACACACACACACACACACACACAATTTAGAGGTCAGTATCACTGTGAACATGGATGCAAAAATCCTCAACAGAAACTAGCGCACTGAGTCCAGCAATGCGTGAAAAGGATTATACGCCTTGATCAAGTGGACTTTATCCCAGGGATGCAAGTATTCTTCAATATCTGCAAGTCAATCAATGTGATATATCACATTAACAAACTGAATCATAAAAATCATATAATCATCTCAGTAGATGTGGCAATAGTTTTTCATAAAATTCAATATCCATTTATGATAAAAGCTCTCCATAAAGTGGGCATAGAGGGACCCTACCTTAACCATAATAAAGGCCATATACAACAGTCCACAGCTAACATCTTACTCAACAGTGAAATGCTGAAAGCATTTCCTCTAAAGTCAGGAACAAAACAAGGCTGTCCACTCTCACCACTTTTATTCAAGATAGTATTAGAAGTCCTAGCCATAGCAATCAGAGAAGAAAGAGACATTAATGGAATACAAATTGGAAAAGAAGAAATAAAATTGTGTTTACTGATGACATAGTACTATATATAGAAAATCCTAAAGACACTATCAGAAAGCTAATCAATGAATTCAGTAAAGTTGTGGAATACAAAATTAATACACAGAAATCTGTTACGTTTCTATATACTAACAAAAAACTATCAGAAATATCACAAAGAGAAATTAAGGAAACAATCCCATTTACCATTGCATCAAAAAGAAAATAAGAGAGCAGTTTTGACCATCATCACCTTTTCTCCCAAATCATCATTAAGATGGGAGTCAAGAGATGGGTAAGTAGTATTCTTGCTCATAAAATCAGGAAATACTCAACGATCTTGACCTCAATAAAGTCTTACCTGTATCATTACACGTGGACAGATGATACCAAACAATGTTAGTTAACAGTTTTTGTTGTCTGACAGTACAGTTTTAAGAAGTTTGATGGAAAATATAACTCATTCTTAATTGCCTAAAATACCTGGAAAATAGCCCTCTTTTCTTTTCTTCCTCTTTCCCACCCCCCTTCCCTTTTCACTTCCCTCTCTCCTTTTCTTCTTTCCACAGACATTTGTTGAGTACCTGTTAAATGCCAAGGGCTTTCCTGATTGCTCTGTTGGTAAATAATCCACTTGCAATGCAGAAGACCCCAGTTCTATTCCTGGGCCGGGAAGATCTTCTGAAGAAGGGATAGGCTACCCACTCCAGTATTCTTGGGCTTCGCTTGTGGTTCAGCTGGTAAAGAATCTCCCTGCGATTCAGGAGACCTGGGTTCTTGGGAAGATCCCTTGAAGAAGGGAAAGGCTACCCACTCCAGTATTCTGGCCTGGAGAACGGTTGCAAAGGGTAAGACATGACTGAGCGACTTTCACTTTCACTTTGATTAAATACCAAGCACACATAGTATGCACTGGTGACGCAGTAATAAATAAGGTAATTATGATTTCTACCATATTGACACTTTCAAAAATTATTTTAAGCATATAAGTAGTCAGAATTGTGATACTTTTTATGAGGAGAGTTTGGGTGCTAGAGGGGGTGACATAAGAGGGCAGTGTGGGGACATCCTATCTAGTCTGGGAGATTTCTGAGAAAGTAACATTTAAACTGAATCTTAAGGAAAGAGAAGGACCCAGAGGAAAAAAATAACTAAAAACATACACACACCCCAATGTTCATGTTGTTTAGTCACTCAGTTGTGTCTCAACTCTTTGTGACCCCATGGACTGCAGCATGCCAAGCTTCTGTGTTCATTACCATCTCCCAGAGCTTGCTTCAACTCATGTCCATTGAGTCTGTGATGCCATCCAACATCTCATCCTCCGTCATCCCCTCTCCTCCTGCTTTCAGTCCTTTCCAGCATCAGGATCTTTTCCAATGAGTCGGCTCTTTGCATCAGGTGGCCAAAGTACTGGAGTTTCAGTATCAGTCCTTCCAATGAATATTCAGGATTGATTTCCTTTAGGATTGACTGGTTCTTGCAGTCTAAGGGACTCTCAAGAGTCTTCCTCAACACCACTGTTCAAAAGCATCAATTCTTTGGTGCTCAGCCTTCTTTATGGTCCAACTCTCACATCTGTACATGCCCATTGGAAAAACCATAGCTTTGACTAGATGGGCCTTTGTTGACAAAGTAATGTCTCTGCTTTTTAATATGCTGTCTAGGTTGGTCATAGCTTTTCTTCCAAGGAGCAAGTGGTCTTTTAATTTCCTGTTTGCAGTCACCATCTACAGTGATTTTGGAGGCCAAGAAAATAAAGTCTCTCATTGTTTCCATTGTTTCCCCATCTGTTTGCCACAAAGTGTTGGGACAGGTTGCCAATGTTCATAGCAGCACTAATTACAATAGCCAGGACATGAAAACAACTAATGTCTATCAACAGAGGAGTAGATAGAGAAGATGTGGTACATATATACAGTGGAATATTACGTAGTCATAAAAAGTAACGAAATTGGGACATGTGGATTAGGAGATGTGGATGGACCTAGAGAGAGTCTTCAGTTCAGTTCAGTTCAGTCACTCAGTCGTGTCCAACTGTTTGTGACCCCATGAATTGCAGCACACTGGGCCTCCCTGTCCATCACCAACTCCTGGAGTTCACCCAAACTCATGTTCATCGAGTCAGTGATGCCATCCAGCCATCTCATCCTCTGTCGTCCCCTTCTCCTCCTGCCCCCAATCCCTCCCAGCATCAGAGTCTTTTCCAATGAGTCATCTCTTCGCATGAGTTGGCCAAAGTACTGGAGTTTCAGCTTTAGCATCATTCCTTCCAAAGAACACCCAGGACTGATCTCCTTTAGAATGGACTGGTTGGATCTCCTTGCAGTCATACAGAGAGCAATAACTCAGAAAGAGAAAAACAAATATCATGTATTAATCCATATATGTGGACTCTAGAGAAATCTTATTTGCAAAGCAGAAATGGAGAACACAGGCATAGAAAACAAATATATGGATATCAAGGTGGGAGGAATTTGGAGATTGGGATTGATGCATATACACTATTGATACTATGTATAAAATAGATGGCTAATGAGAATATACTGTACTGCACAGGGAACTCTATTTAATGCACTGTGGTGACCTGAGTAGGAAGAAAGTCCAAAAGGGAAGGGACACGTGTGTACTTATGGCTGATTCACTTTGTTGTACAGTAGAAACTATCACAACATTTTAAAGCAACTACACTCTAATAAAAATACATTTAAAAAGAAAAAAAAAAAAAGGAAAGAATCTATGTAAAGAGTTGAGGATGGGGTGGGCCAGCAGGCTGTGTGTGAGAAAGAGATGTTCTGGGATGAATAGCACATGCCGTCTCTGTGTGGAGAGGGCTTGGTGTGTCCAAGGGTCAGAAAGAGGGTGCAGAGAGCAGAGGGGAGAGGAGTGGTCATCGGGACTGAGTGGCTGGAGGTGTCAGGTCATGTGGGCTGTCTGTGCTTGGGTCCTGTAAGGAGGTGTGTGGCACCAGGAGTCCTGAAGGTTTTACATAGGAGTGTGATAGGACCAGCCTGGTACTTTTCAGAGACAGACCTGCTGTAGAGTGGAGAGTGAAATAGGGGGAAGAACAGGAGTCATTGTAGGGGGACCAGACAGGAGCCTTGCTAACTGGCTAAGGTGCAAGAGTCTGGCTAAGGAGAGCTGTGGTGAAGGTGGGGGAAGAGTGGATGACTAGCTACAAATCCACCTGGACCCTGTGGTTGAGGGGGCGAGTGGGTGAGGCAGAGCAGGGTGTGCGGATAACTCCCAGCCTTGGTTGGGTGTCCTGTCTCTGGACCCAAGTGGCATTTGCAAGCCTCTTACCCACTCTGCTGTTTGTGGACTCTAAGGAGTGGGATGGCTTAGAGGTCTCTGGATGGTTGCCTGTCTTGGCTGCCACCTTCCTTGCTTGGATGACTAGGAGAGAAAGGACATCCACAGCTTCCTCTTCTGGGTTCTCAGCTGTCCCTGGGCAGCTTCCTGGCATCAGGTCGCCAGTTTTCCTTTTCCCTCCTGAGTCCCTTTCTCCAGTCTGGGAGACAACTGCATTTCAGTCTGGATCATTCAAGTTGAGTCCTTCAGCGTCCCACAAGGTGCTTACTTCAGTCCTTGCCGTCGATCAGGCCTTGAGACTTTGGCCTCCCCTTTGTCTCTGTTCTCCCCACAGCGACACATTTTGCCTTCCAAAGAGTGTATGCATGCATCCCAGTTTTGGCCACTTTCACATCTCTTGAAAGATGTGTGGAAAAAACTCTTGTCTAATTTTGAGGCATCCTTATAGGGGATCATTTTGTAAAATGAATAATCCTTCTGTCCTGACTCTTGTCTTTCCCACTCCCTCTGGCCTCTTTCTGTGTCCTGAGCATGAAGATGCTGTGCTCCATGCTGTGCTGTGTGGAGGAGTCATTGATCTGCATCCACAAAGAGCTGAGGGCTGGCTTTAGTAGTTTAGCAGTAGAGCATCTTCATCATGTCCTGTGCCTCTGCATTGGCAAGCTTGGCCCTGCATCAAAAGCATCAGGACGGGCACTGCTCCTGGAAGTTTTTTGGTGGCACAGTTGCCAACTTTGATGTAGACCAAGGACATGGTCACAGAATGAGTGAGAAGGAAAATAGGAGCTACTAGACTCTAAGGCCCAAGTGAGACACATGCAGGGAAATCCCAGAAATACCTGGAAGGAACTTGAGGGGTAAAGAAGAGTGGGTTGGGGGTTGAGACAGAGATACAGTTTGCTGAATGGTACCACCTCATTGTACCACCATGCTGATGAGTCTAGAAAATGTAGTTTGTGGAAGATAAAATCACCAGGGGAGGAATATTAATAGTGAGAGAAGAGACTAAAAACATGTTCTGAGGTTAGACTAGGCTAAAAAGATTTGAATGCTTTAAGGGTAATGGTTCTCAAGCTGGAAATTCTGCATTATTTAAATGCAGATCCTTACTCAGTAGGGCTGGTGGGGTTCCTGAGGATGTGTTAAGATTCTGCATTCTGACAAGTTGCCAGATAATGCCAGTGCTGCTGGGCCTTGGGCCCCACTCCAAGTAGCAAGACTCTCTAGTCAAGGAATATAAATTGTATGTAGTGAGATTTGGTGGAAGTCTTTGATCAGAAGCCAGAGATAATAGAAATTTCAAGAAAGTGTCTCTCAGTTTATGGTTCTGTAGGATATAAAAAATATACTTTGCAGTCAGCCTCACTGGTTTTGAACCTCAGTGCTACCATTCAGTAACTGTGTGACCTTTGTGGATTAACAAATCTTGCATGTCCTTAGTTTTCTCATCTGTAAACTGGCAGTAATAACAGTACTTGCATACTTGCACGCTCAGCTGTGTCCAGCTCTTTGCAACCCCCTCTTTGTGGCCCACCAGGCTCCTCTATCCATAGGATTTTCCAGGCACAGATACCAGAGTAGGTTGCCATTTCTTCTCCTGGGGATCTTCCTGACCCAGGGATCAAACCAGTGTTCCCTGCATCTCTTTCATTGCAGGTGGATTCTTTACCACTGAGCCATCTGGAAAGCCCCTAACAGTACTTACCTTTAGCTATAATTACTCAGTTTGAAGACCCTGGAGAAAATGTAGTTAAGCAGGGGTCTTTAATGTAAGACTTCTCGGGACCTTTAATTTGCTGATGTGATGCTCCAGGAAGGAGATATGATAAGTGATATATCTCACACTGATTTGACCACTGAACTTCTGATTTTCCTGGAGTGTCTGGTGGACCCATTATTCTTTGCAACCTCTGCTTTAGGAGGATTGAGCTGGTGACAGACAGGAAGATGAGCTAATTGGGAAAACACCATAGCTGGGAAAATTCTCCAGGACCCGAGTCTGGAAGGAAGGCAGGCAGTGAAATGTCCAGGTGTTGAGCCTGGAGGCAGTGGCATTGGGTAGAGAGGAGGGACTGGTCATAGTAAACACTCTGAGGTTGGATCAGGCTGGAGATTCCCTTGATGTGAGGGTTAGGAGAAAGGAGGAGTCATGTAAGATCCTTTCCCACCCAGAGAGAAACAGAAGGCCAGGGGAAAGTGCCATGTGTTTAATTTTCTGTTCTGATTTAAATTCTGCTGCTTGTTGCCCACAAACTAACAGCATGTCTCTTGAGTCTCTAGGGCATTTTACAGTAAAGCCACATATTTTCTGAAGTTGGGTCAGGATTGAGCATATGAAATTTCTCAAGTGTGAAATTCCACTTAACCCCATTAATGCTTGTAACCCCGAGTAGGTATTGTTTATAATTCAGTTCTAGTTACCAGTGAATATTTGCATTTGTCAAATCTTTTCAGTTCTATCTCGAACTAAGTTTATTTTAGGGAAGAAAATTTGCCTTCTTGTCAAAAAGCTGAAAAGAATCACCCTCCCCATCCCACTGCTATGGTTTGCACATTTGGCTGTAAATCTGTGTGTGTCTGTGTGTTTGTGTGTGTGTATGATGGTGTTTTGAATTTTATACTACTTAAGATAGTAAAACCTTCTTTTATAAGAGCCTCTACAGTTTACCAAAGGTTTTGACATAATGATCTTATTTTATGCTGGTAAACCATGAGATGGGTATTATCTAGCATATCTATTTTTTCTATTTTATGCAGAGTGAAGAAAGTGGGGAGGGTATACAGTTTCATATGCCGATCTATAGATACTTTCCTTCCCCCTGGGAATTTCCTACAGCTTTTACACAGAGCTTTCATACATGGTTGGTGCTGAAAATATGAAAGCAATTATTTGAATTACAAGGATAAACCCATTTGTGTGTAAGTGCAGTTACTGAACCATGTTCACAGCATAAAGAGCCTGGTTGAGATGCAGCTGGAATAATTTTAGCCCCCTCGCTCCTGCACCCAAATTGAATTATACACTGTAGCTTTATTTAAATAGCCTTACTCACGTACAAACTCACACGAACAATAAAGTCACATAATTCAGCATTTGCTTTAGGTTAAAAAAATTTTTTAATGGCTTTTGACTGTCTCTAAAGTAGTTACTCTAGTTAATATTTTAGAATCATTTGATAAAAGTCCAAGATATAAATCTTTTTGAGTGGCTGTTCAAGTGCACTAAAGGATGAATAGGATTCTCTACATTTTCTGCAGATGGGGAACTCTATTCTGGCCACCACCTAGATTTTAATTAGTGAAAGTCTCTCATGCACTTTACATTGCTGACTGGTTTAGAAATCAAGCTTTCAGATTGTGTTCATCAGTTATTAGTAAAAGCCACTACTTATGGAACATTTACTTTGTGATTAATCCTTTCAACTATTCTATGAGGCCAAGATTTGTGCCCCATTTTCAGAAGAAGAAACTATGGAAGGACTATACAAGAGACCAGGAATCCATTTCCACTGACCACAGAGCCTGCATCCCCACTGCAGCCCCTACAAAGGGCTGACGCGTGTTGTTTAAGATTTTGTTTAGAGAGTTTAGGTTATCTGCTGCTGCTGCTAAGTCGCTTCAGTCGTGTCCGACTCTGTGCGACCCCATAGATGGCAGCTCATCAGGCTCCCCCGTCCCTGGGATTCTCCAGGCAAGAATACTGGAGTGGGTTGTCATTTCCTTCTCCAATGCATGAAAGTGAAAAGTGAAAGTGAAGTCGCTCAGCCGTGTCCGACAGACACTCAGATATTGCATAGTATCAAATTTATTTCAATCTTTACAATCTCTCCTTTTGTCTTCTACAAGGGGAGTGAAAATAGGTAATTAACAGCAACCACAAAAAAAGCAGTGATGAATTGTTGATGATAACTTAATCTTTTAGTTTAATGAAGAAATTAAACTGGCTGTAACTTTTGAGTGGTAAACATAGTGAATGAATACTCACACTCAGCAACCAGGATGTAGAATTGAAGGAAACTATGTCACAGTAGGTGCTTAGACGTCATGCCTAGAGTCCCTTTGCCCGCTGGTGAACTCACTTCTCACTTCTGAGAATGTTGGCTTCCAGTACTTACAGTTTTCCCCTCTCCAGAGATATACTCTGTCTATCTGGAGTCTATCCCTCATTCTCAGGTTGGGGCCAATATCTGTTGTCTTATTAAGTGACTCAAATCCTAGTTTGCTTAGGACTGTCCCAGTTTTAGTGATGAATGTCCTGTATTCTTGGAACCCCCTCAATCCCAGGCAAATCAGAGTGATTGATCCCCGCACATGCCCAAAGGGGGGACCCCCAGCACCATGGTGCAATGAGTGGGCTCAAGGTTCATGTGGGACCCCAGGCTAAAGCTGGTCTCTAGGCAAGACCCATTCTTATGAAAGAGATCCTGAAGCCCCCTCACCTTCTCTGCCATGTGAGGACCCAGGGAGGAGATGGCTGGTTTGTCTGTCAACCAGGAAGTGGATCCTCACCAGACATTGAATGTGCTTCCAGCCTCCAGAACTGTGAGAAATAAATATCGGTTGTTTATAAGCCACCCAGTTTGTGGTATTTTTGTTATAGCAGCTTGAGCAGGCTAAGAACACATGTCAAAACAGTCTCATTTTGATTTGAATTCTTCTCTTTTGATGCTTAAGTGTGATGTGGGAAAAGAATGTATGTCTCCATATATTTTCAAACCTGGCTTAGCTTTGTGGTGGTTAAACTACACTTTGTGTTGAGGAGTATTTCTGACTTGAAGAGTATAATGTCACATCTCTACACATGTGTGAGGGTGTGGTATGTGTGTTTGTATATGTTAGTGCAATGAGGCTCATTCTGTGATCCATGCTCTGAAGATGGGCAGAGTAATTCTTAACTCTGGAGAACAAAACGCCTGTAGACTCACATAGGCAGCGTGGAACAGGCTAACACCATGCCTGGGAACCAGAAATACTTGTATTCAAACTGAAATGCTGGATTTATAGAGCTGTGTGATCTTGGGGAAATTGCTTAATGTTTTGGAATGTGTTGCTGGGACTACACATAATGTTCAGGTTTGAAGATCCAATATACAAGTGCACAATGCCTGGCTGAATGCACACACTCCCTAAACACTTGCCATCATGAGTTTTCCTTGGGGTATGCTGGTTTGGCTGACTTTGTTTTTAGACTGGTTTTGAAGTATTTTATGTAGATAAATCGAACACACTACTACATTTCCCACATTCTACCCTTGTAGAACCTTTTGTTTCTCAGCGGCTTTGAATAAGCCATCTCAGCTGAAGTTTATAGTCTCTCCGTCAGGTCATCAGGAAGGCATTTTGTCCTTTTGGATCTGGCTACAGAGGTGGGTTTTAAGTCACATCTCCATCTCCTTATTGGTGTTTCTTCCCAATTTAAGATGGGCTTTCCCCACAAAAAGGGATATTTCCTTTTTATCGAAGGACTGTGAGTGTAGCAGTTTCTCATGTGTTTTTTTCAGAACCTTCTGAACCAAAATTAATCTGCACTTTTCCTCTGAAAGGAACAAAGGGAAAAATACATGCTGTCTCGTTCATAAGAATTGCCGGTGCTTTTTTCTTTTTTTAATTAAATGAGGATGGATACCTTCACTCATCCATCCTCTTTTTAATTTCCTATGTTCAATTTGATTAAGATGTGTTTCTTGAAGATATGTGCTATCTGGTTCTTGTTGTATAAAAAGTTTAATATCTTTCCCTTTTTTATTGGACTAGTAAGGCATTTGACATTAAAAATAATAGCTTTGAATTTTCCTATTGCTGTCTGCATTCAGTAGGGGAAATATTAAGAATAAATGGGAAAACTCATTTAGTTCTTTCTCTGAAGGGTCCTTTCAAAGCATTATACTTAACACGATCTAGTCCAGAATCCACCGATGCATAGAATAAATAAAATCAAATGATAGCATAAATTCCTTAGTGTCTAATCCAGGAAATGAATGTTAAAGAAATATGGCCACTATCTTTTAAAAAGTTGCTGAAAACTTATTTCTTCCCCTTTGTGTTTAGCTGAAGTGAGCATGTAAGTTTGTTTTTAAGGAGAGGGATTGTAAGAACCCTTAAAACAATATTTAGTTTTCCTGTTTAAATCTGCAAAGTGAGTTCAACCTCTGAGTTCTATTCTATGCTCCATTCCCACATCTTTGTTTTTGGACAAATACTTGGATCTGGGCCGAACTCCTTGACCATGGTAGTAGGGAGAAGAATAAGTAGACAGGCAGAGTGTCCTGCACTAAAGTACACCAGTGTCCTGGTGAGAGTTCCAGCTATACTGGAGTCAGATGGAGTATGACCTTTCTGGCTAAAGCCGTTATGGGATGGCTTTTCAAATAAGAGTGGTGATCTACTAAGTCTACATATTTTTCTTCATAGTGGCTCCACAATAGCTTAATCATTCTAAAGGACTAGGGCTCCAGATAATAACAATCTGGGTATAAATCTTCATTTCTCCAGTACTAACTTGACTATTTGTGCATCAGTGTTTGTGGCAACCAGCTTCCAAGAGTGTTCCCAATGATACCCACCTTCTGGTACTGACACTCTGGTGTAATAC
Organism: Neotragus pygmaeus; assembly: GCA_006410875.1. Classification (NCBI taxonomy): domain Eukaryota; kingdom Metazoa; phylum Chordata; class Mammalia; order Artiodactyla; family Bovidae; genus Neotragus; species Neotragus pygmaeus. The sequence continues at coordinate 5,373,284 of SJYV01011337.1, forward strand.
CCTCTCATATTCACCAGTTGGCTTGTGTGATCAATAAAATATGGAGAAATAATGGTGTGTCACTTCTGGGGTTACGTTATAAAACACTGAGACTTCCATCTTGAAGGCTCTCACACTTTTAGATTACTTATTCTTGGGGAAGCCAGAAAAGCCTGCAGGGAGACTTGAGATATCCTGCCAGGAGCCATGTGAGCAAGCTTGACAGCAGATCCTCCAACCGCAGTTGTATCTTCACATGACTGCAGCCCCGGTCAACGTCTTGCTGCAACCTCACCAGACCCCAGGTCAGAACCCCCTAGGTAAGCTGCTCCTGGTTTTCTGACCTTAGCACTGTGTGAAATGATGTGTTTGCTGTTTTTAAGTTGCTGTTTAAGTTGGGGATAATTGGTTGTGGCAGATAACTAATACAGTTGACCCTTGAAACAATGCGGGGGTTAATTCTAGTATAATTTATCATTGGTCCTCTGTATCTGTAGTTCCTCCGCAGCCTTGTATCCAAACCAGCAGCCAACCTTAGAGTACTGCAGTTTTTACTATTAAAAGTATCTGCAACTATTTGTACCCAGTCAAAACCCCTATTGTTCAAGGTTCAACTGCACAGTTTTCTCCTTGGCAAAATGAGAATGATAATAATATTAGTACCTATTTAGGTGCTAAGTGAGATAGTATATGTAAATGGCACAGAATTAAATGTTCAATAAGTAGTGTTACTAGCACGTATGAGTTGACTAGTTGACTCTTCTCTCAGATCTAGAAACAGCATTTATAACTGTTTAATGCTGGTACTTTTGCTAGTGTCGTTGTATAGATCTCCATTTAGCAAAGACTGTTTCCTCTCTTTTTGCCAGTCCTACCCTGACTCATCACTGCTTGCAGTAGAGGGATAGAATTCAGCTAAGTCACCAAATACCGTTTGGTGTTCTTCCCTTGGTGTGTCTCTGACACTGGAAGAAACCACCCTAGAATATCAGCCTTGAGAACAAAAAGGATGTTTTGGAATGGAACTTTTGCAATAAATTTTTCTCTTTTGACAACTATTTCCATTTTGACAGAAGATGAAGAGTAAGCGGTAAGAGTCTTAGAGTAAGGGAGTAAATCTAAGTTTATTTTCAGTAAAAATGGAAGAAACTTGTTTGTTTGATGCTTTTCTACTTTAATTTACTTTAGTGTGAGTTAGTATGTATTTGTAACAAAGTGTTTGGATATTATTGACTTCCTTCTTTTGGTTGAGGAAAATGCAGCTACTCTCAAATATTTATCAGAGAGTCATTTCCTGTTGTTTTTTTGGTTACAGTCTTCTTGGTTCTGGCTGATAGCTCTAGGAATTTAAGAGAAGAAAGGGGCATCTGTCTACCCGGTTAACTGGTTTTAGAGAACTGACCTTGGCAATCAGTGGGAGAAGTGGATGTCACATGTTACTCCCACGGCCTGATTCTGTTAACATTCACAGCTGCTTATGCTATAGATGGGTCGATACCCTTTTGAATAAATGTGTTATTTTCCTCCATAGTTACAAGTTTTGGTCAACAATGATCTTTGCTGTGAGGGGTATAGAGGATAAAATAACTTCTTTCACAGTGGGATAAATTGAAGCATTGAATGATTACCCTATTTATCTCAAGACAGATAAAAACTAAAGCCCAGTACCTAACTTCCACGGTAATCTACATGTGGATACTGCTTCATTGTTATGAGTGCCATTATTTTTCAATCAATGCAGCAAGCACATGACAAATGCCATGGGTTGTGGAGATAGTAGATTGCTTTTTGTGAAAGTGACCTATTTTTGATTTATTTATTTCAGTTAAATATATTCAGATGTATTAGATGTGTGTGAATCTTACAGTTTGCTTCAGTCGCCAAATCTTTGTGTGCCAAAGATGCTGTATTACAGATGGACTATTCTGTAAATAAAAGAGAGCAACAGATTTATCAAGGATGGACCTAGAGGAAAGAGATATAAACTAGTGACCCAAGGAGGCAGGGTGGTTCTTTAACCTTTGTGTGGAGTTGTTGATCTTGATTGCTTGTTCTTGGGACAGTCTCAGATGTGTTTGAGCACAGCCAGGAAGCTCCTATTTCCGTTTTTCTCCTCTGAGTCACTGCATAGTCGTTAGCAGGGAGATGGTTGTCCCTGGGGCCTAGGGCAAACAAGGATGAGTAGTATGAACCTTTCAATTGTATTAAGCAGAATACCTTATATTTAATTGTTCCTAAATCATGCTATGCTATGGCGCACTGATTTGCCAACTATAAGTTGAATATTATTTGAGAAATAGTATCCAGCTTCTTGTTTTACTTCTATTAGTAAATTTCTAGCTTATTTAACAAATTCATATTTTTAATGCAGTGGGCTAAACTTTTCAAAGCATATTTGCATATATTACCTCAGTGAATCTCACGTAACATTTCTGTTCATGTAGCTATATATGTAATTTAGGGTATCCCTGAAAAGTCCTCTGTCATTGTGGAGTCATTTACCTCTCTTGTTCGGGGATTTTCACATGAAATAATCTTGGAGACAGGCTTGTAGTCTCAAATAAATTACCAAGACTGCTACCTCAAGTGATTCCTAGAAGGGGCAGCTATATGGAAGTTGTGTTTTATAGAGTAACTAGCAACTTCTAGAAACAACTGATGAAATAGATCAGACATGAATATCACAGAAATACAAAGGACTATAAGAGACTACTGTGAAGAATTATACACAAATTGGACAACTTAGAAGAAACAAATTCTTAGAAACATATAACCTACCAAGACTGAATCATGAAGAACTAGGTAATCTGAAGACATCAATTGCTAGTGAGGCAATTGAGTCAGCAAAAAATTAAAAACACCCCAACAAATTAAATTCTACGAACAGATGGCTTCACTGGTGAATTATACCAGATATTTGAAGAGTTAATATAAACACTTCTCAAACTGTTTTGAAAAGTATAGGAAGAGAGAGCACTCCCAAACTGATTTTTTGAGGCCAACATTACCCTTAAAGTAAAACAAGACAAAAACACTGCAAGAAAACTGTAGACTAATCTTTCTGATGAATACAGGTACAAAAATCCTTATTATCNAGTTAATATAAACACTTCTCAAACTGTTTTGAAAAGTATAGGAAGAGAGAGCACTCCCAAACTGATTTTTTGAGGCCAACATTACCCTTAAAGTAAAACAAGACAAAAACACTGCAAGAAAACTGTAGACTAATCTTTCTGATGAATACAGGTACAAAAATCCTTATTATCGATTCACCCACATGGTCCTTCGAGGTGCTGCCGCCGCTGCCCGACCTGCGCCTTCGCGCCACTTCGCGCCCTCGGGCGAGGCCGAGGGGGTGGGGACGACCCCCGCCGCGCCGCCGCGGCTTGCGCCCCCTCGCGAAGCCCCCTCCACGGGGCGGGCCGGCCGGCTGGCCGCACCCCCGGCCTGGGGCCTCCGGTCGTAGTAAAGCGGAGGCGGGTGGGGAGGCGGGAGCGAGAGCCCGCGGCAGGCGAGGCGAAGATGGTGGCGGCTACTCCTCCTGTCATACACGTGGACCTAACTGCACCAAAAGCTTTTCTAAGGATATTTGCTGAGAAGGAAGTTTCCCCGAGTGGGCAAACCTATCTAAGCAGAGCAAACCAGACTTGAGGGTTTTCCCTGTATTTTGAAGAGCCCTACACATGATTGAGCCCTACAGAATGATACGTGATAAAAAGCAACCTACAACTGCCTGGAGAAAACTTTGGTGTCACATTAAAGTTTGCTGTGTATTTAATGAAGTACTGTTCTGAATTGATAACCTTGGGGTGGTTTGTCTAGCATCAGAATTAGGAACCTCTGNGATTGAGCCCTACAGAATGATACGTGATAAAAAGCAACCTACAACTGCCTGGAGAAAACTTTGGTGTCACATTAAAGTTTGCTGTGTATTTAATGAAGTACTGTTCTGAATTGATAACCTTGGGGTGGTTTGTCTAGCATCAGAATTAGGAACCTCTGAGCTGAGCAGTAAAGGTAAGGAGGGCTCATTGTACAAGGTCAGTTTTTGTTGTCCAACTGGAAATCCTACCATGCCTACTTGAAGACAGCACGTTCCTCTTTGCCTTGGAGGTTGTTGAGCTTTCACTATGCTTAACGACTGAATACAGTTTTCTGTTTTTTTAAGGTAAATTCTGGATGTAATAGTCTTACTGAGTTTTAAAGGGTAATGAAGTTGGGCATACCCTGTAAATTTTAAGGCCATAGGAAAATCAGTGAAGGTTTAGTTTTCTACTTTAGCATATATAGCATTCAGAGATGCTTATGTATTTGCAACTAAGTCATGCTGTTGGAATTGTTTTGGGGCTTTCGATGTAAATAAATTAATGCATTTTAAAACTACTTGTTAAATTTCCCAGAATGAGAATTTTGAAATAAAAATTTTAAGGTTATGCTTGGTTGTAATTTTTCTGGTGTTTTTTGTTACTATGAAACATCAAAACAGCTTTCCTTATTAATTGAGGTAACAGGGAGTGGGAAGAGGTGTACCTTAACTTCAGTATCAATGGCATCTGTGTTTGTATCCTGATGTTACAGATAAGGGAATGTGATGAGCAAAGTTTATTTGCAAGGATATGAAGCTGGTAAATAGGCTCTGAATTTAAACGCGTATTGATAAACTGAAAAAGACAGTAAAGTTACAGTTCCAGTCACATGTGGTTTTGAATGCTTACTAAAAAATATGTAATTGCCAGCAGATTTCCTCCTTAACAAGGTTAAGTAACATGGTATGGAGGTAAAGAACAAAAATCCAAAATTGGCAGCCAAATGACATCAAATTACATGGTCAGTGTAGTATCCCCATTCTTGACAACTGTGATTAACATATACTCATTTTACGTTTGCTTATAAGAAGTGTATGTACTATGAGGATTGTTAAAAATAATGCTGACTTTAACTTATGTAGACTAAGACATTGAAAGCTCTTCTGAAATTTCATTGATTAAACTTAAAAGGAATCATTCTCTACCTAATTCAGATGTAAGTAGTTGTGTAGGATTACTACTGTTCAGCAGATTTGGGGGAGCTGGGACTTCAGAACCTTTCGAGGGTAGATGAAAATGATCTGCTTGTTCAAGTATGTGAAGCCCTTAAGCCACTAGGTGACCTTAGGCTAAGCTGAGGCCACCTCAAGATCACTGCTGGAATTATAGTCCAGATGCATCAGAATATGGGGGGGGTCAAGTAGGGTTGGTTGCTAGGAGGACAAACGAGAAATCTGTTGATTTAAGAATTAACCATTTTCCCTGAATTGTCTGAAATGATGAGCCAGAGGAATGCAGAACATCAAAGCAGCACCTCTGTATGAAGGTAAGGGACTACTTTTAAGACTAGGAGATGACCATTTTATGTTTTCTGTACTTAGTTTTATAGCTGACTGCTTGGCATGACGCCTTTCAGCTAGCAGCAGCCTTAAATCTGCTTTTGAATCCACAAGCTTTTCGTCTCCCAACTTGAAGTAATAGTGTCTCTTCTCCAGTGATACTTGTTTTTTGGTAACAGCATGCACCACGTTTATAATATATGCGGCTTTTGTGCTGGACTGGATTTCCTTGAGGTTTGACTCTTCACCCTGTTTTTCAGGGTCATTGTAAAGGCAAGTGATTTTCTAGTCCTTTTCCTCAAGAAATTGTCAGACTTGTACCTTCTCACACTTTTGATTTCTAAAATTCTAGTTTCTGCTATGTTCTGAACATTTCTGATAACCTGATTCTGCTTTTGACTGTGTAGTTAGTCGTAATGTTGCTTGAGCCTCCAGCTCACCCACTGTCTTTACACACTGACCTTTTATTCTGCATCTCCTCGTCACCACCATTTACTCTCCAGGCTTTTTCTCCACACACTTTGCACTTGGTTTTCCCTGAGATTGGAAAAAATTTTCTCCGATAAAACTGATATAATCCTCTTTGCTTCTAGTCTTTGCACAAATGTCAAACCTTCTCTCCTATTTGTACCCTTTCCCTGGGTTGTTTTTCTTGGTAGACTACTAATGGTGTCATGAGGCATCTTGTTAGAGATGCAGGATCTGAGGTCTTGTCCCAGGCCAGAATTGGGGTCTTCATGTAAAAATACCCTTCTTCACTCCCTTCTAGGATTCTCCATGAGGTCAGGGGTTTGAAGATGTTCAGAGATGCATATTCAACAAGTAAAATGGTACCCAGCATGTAGAGGGTACCTGGTAGTTTGTGCATAAGTGAATGCAAGTTCTCGGTGAATGTGGCTGTCAGAGTCCATGGAAGTTCATGCCAAACATGAAAAGTCCAATCCACTAGTTCATTTGGAACTTGAAGGGTTGTAAAATGTGTTACTGGTCTTAGCAGATGCCTGGTGGATTAGTGTTGGGACAATTGGTGAGTGAAGATTTGTGGTACCTAGTAATCCACTGGGGAAAAAATGAAAACCTAAGCAAAGGGTAAAGCAAGTAAAGACCTTGCCTTCTATGTTCCAGTTGTGTGGCCCTGTGGTGGAGAATGTAGATGTTGAGCTTCATTCTTGAATCACAGAAACAAGCAGCTGATCTTTAGACATCGAGCGAGGTTGATGGAGAGCCCTTGCCAAACAACCGAGGAAGAGGAGGGGTCAGTGCAGGATGTGGCCATTGCTGTCTGGATGAAGTCCTAATCACAGATGTGGCTTGTCCTCTAGAGCCTGAACTGTGTTTTGGTTATCAAACCACTTGGCGTTCTTAGAACAGTGTTGGCATACTATGTGGTCCTCTCACTTTTGACTTTACTCCTAGCAGGTTTCAGGGATAATCCTACATGAGTGTGGGGTCGTGTCCAACTTTTTCGGACCCCATGGGTGGCAGCATGCCAGGCTCCCCTGTCCTTCACCAACTCATGTCTTGCTTTTTAATATGCTGTCTAGGTTGGTCATAACTTTTCTTCCAAGGAGCAAGTGTCTTTTGATGTGTGGAGTGCCTTGATTAAATTTTGAGTAGTCTCCAGCACCTTGAGACAAAGTACGTTTGAGTACTCTGTGATACAAGGAAGGGGAATTGAAAACTAGGTATCAGATTAATTTGGGGAAACAACATACAGAAATTTGTATGGCAATTAATTTCCTCAAAACTACATATGCCTTCGTGTCAGTTCATCTGAGTATGTAAGCTCCAGTTGGAAGACTGCTGTTTTAAGTCACCATGTGATAACTTGGCTACTTGATTGAGAAGTTTAAAGAACTACTTAAGGAGTTTTCGGAGTTTCAGCTTCACTCAGGTTGGGCACATGTTAAGTCTCAACCCAACTGAGCTAACCTGAGGATTCAGTGTCTGTTCAGGCCTGAGTCTACACAATCTCTTGCCAGTGGCTGAATAGGCTACCCCTTGCAGAAGCACTGAATGCCTGCCAGGGCACAGGGTTGGGGAATACATCTGGGCTGGCACCAAACAATTTGATTTCAGTAAGGAGAGGGGTGCCCAGGCAGATGGAAGGGAGGATTTTCAGGTAGTACTACTCAACTCAGGCCTTCATCTCTGCTGTTCATTTCATGCACAGGACAGACATGTGTTGCAGTTCTGTAGGTCAGGAGTCTTGACAGGTTTCACGGGTTGGGGTTCAAGTGTTGCAAAGCAGTGTTTCTGGAGGCTTTAAGGGGCACTCTGCCTCCTCTGCTTCTGGAGACTTCAGCATTCCCCAGCTCACTACCTCTTTCTCCATCTATGGATCCAAGGACTGAGTGGAGTCTGCACACGTCATTACTCTGACTTGTCTCCCTTTTCTACTTTTAAGGGTCCTTGTGATGACACTGAGCTCACCCAGATATTTCCAAATCTTACTTTAAGGTCAGTTTGATTCCCTCAGCCACCTAACTTTCCCTTTACTGTGTAAACTGTTGGGGCTTCCAGGGATTAGGATGCAGGTTCTCCGGAGATGGGGAGCATTATTCTGTCTCCCCTGTTCTCACAGAACTGTGTCAGGCTCAGATATTGTGAGAGGCCCAGGCAGGCCTTCATAAACTTAAGACTTTTTCAGAAAATAAGGGAAATAATTTTTTATAACCATTTAGTTAGAAAAAAATGAACTCAAGACTATCTTAAAGATTCTTCTCTACACTAGATGCCAGCTTACAGAGGTTGAAAAAGAAAATGGTTACTCACTGATTCAGTAAGGACCCAGTTGTCATTCTTGTCTGAATTAAGACAGCAAGGGCTGATAAGTACACTTTAACTCATTTTAGAAAAAGTACAGAACCACATCAGTAAGTTTAAGACCTCCAGAATGGGGAAGCCATTGAATAAATATTTGCCATGTTAGCTAACAAGACGTGAACATTAAGGAACTGCATTAAGAAGTGAAGATAGAGACTGAGCATCTAAAACTTACAAAAACTGGGAAGTTAGCCTTTGGTGATGCATAGAACATAAGTGGGCTTCCTAGGTGGTGATCTTGATAACCCACTTGACGATGCAGAAGAATTGAGATTTGGGTTTGATTCCTGGGTTAGGAGATTCTCCTGGAGGAGAGCATAGAAACCCACACCAATCTTGCCTGGAGGATCCCATGGACTGTGGAGCCCGACAGGCTGTGGTCCATAGGGGTGCAAAGAGTCAGACATGGCTGAAGTGACAGCATGCAACAACCAGAAGGTAAATATACAGTCTGACTTGCTTTGTTACTTAGGATACAGCTGCTGCTGCTAAGTATAGAGATGGTTTAAATGTTATTTTTATTTCAAAGCAACCACTAGCAGAATAAAACATTCCCTGGTGGCTCAGACGGTAAAGCGTCTGCCTGCAGTGCAGGAGGCCGGGTTTGATCCCTGGGTTGGGAAGATCCCCTGGAGAAGGAAACGGCAACCCACTCCAGTACGTTTGCCTAGGAAATGCCATGGATGGAGGAGCCTGGTGGGCTACAGTCCATGGGGTCGCAAAGATTTGGACACGACTGAGCGACTTCATTTTCACTTTACTAGAAAGAGCTGAGAAAACACAAAGCAAAAGGCAAAGAAACGAAAGTAAGAATTATGGAAGTTCAGCACAGAAAATAAGTACTTTGTGTTTTAATTCTTAACAGTTTTATAATCTGCAAGCCTTAGTTATTTTTTGTAGCCATGGTCAATATAGGCCAGTGATAGTTTGGCCAGGCTCAAACTTAAGTCTTAATGCCTACTTTAGTGCTATCGGCCCAGCAATGAAACATGATTGCCTTAGGTCTTTGAAAACAACAAACAGATCTTAGTTTATTGTATTCCTTCAAATGACTGCAAAATAAGCATTCAGTAAATATCTGTTGAGTGAGTTGAAGATCACTCACATCCCAAATACAATTTTACAATTAGTGTATTCTCTGGTGTACTGCAGCATATCTCCACACCGTTCTTAAAGTTTCGTATCTCATGCCAAATTTTGTCCAGAGAGCAAGGCTGAAGGTTATGCTTTCTCTGATGGAAAGGATAGAAAAAGATAATGGTGGGGCGTCAAGGGCACAGGATATGAACTTCATCTGTGCACATCTGTGTGTGATTTGCAGAGATGACAGCATTGACTGGATAGTGTGATCACTGATCCTGATGGATTCTGGTAGCATTATTAGTGTGATAGAAAGGATTCACAACAGGTCTTGCAGAAGTAACTCAACCAGTTCTCCTTTAATGTAATAGGAAATTGGAGCTGAGTGGATGACCTCAGGACCACTGTTACTTTGTTTTTTACTTTTTGGCCATTGCTCTTCTCTGATTTTGCAGCAAAATCACTGTTGTACTGGGATGTAAGCTGCTTAATAAACTGGCAAATATATGTGAAAATATACATGTATAATGTTATACAAAAGGCTTTGTGTGCTTAAAATGATTGTAGGTGGTTTGGTGATCAATCTCATGTTCATGAATCAGGATTAGTAAAAGAAGTGATAACAAACAATAAAAGGCCAGAAAGTAAGTGCTCCTGGGGTTCAGAGGGGAAATGACTAACACAATGTGTGCATTTGGCACACATTATAACATACAGTTAATTACAACGGCAGGTTTTAACTCAAGTCTAATTTAACATGCATGAATACAGTAATCAAATTTCTGTTTTAAAACGATGTAGTTGTTATGTTGATCCTTGTTTAATATGAAGAATCCAATATTTCACAAACTTTTTTCCAGTCAAAAGTGGAATGTGCAGTTTAACACCAATCGAAATCATTCGATCATGGTTGATTGATGCTGCTGCTGCTGCTAAGTTGATGCTACTTGTCAGAAAATAAATTTCTGGTTTTCCTGCTTACATTGAATATGAAACATCTCACTGCTGTAGAAGTGCTTTACCTACTTAAAAGTGCTCATGGAATAGTAAGATATCAAAGACCCTAAACACATTTTGTTCATTGTAAAGACTTACTCAACCCTGCTTATGTTTAAAGCCTGCTGTAATATTTTAATCATAGGTTTGTCCAAAAGGATGGCACCCAAAAGTAATTTTCATTTTTTGAATAGGGTTATTACTTTGTATTCATTTGATATATTAGAAAGAAATGAAGGGACAGTAAAACATTTATACAGTTCTGTAATTCAACTTTAAATTAGGTTTCTTACACACATCTGGTTCTGGATAATGATAGGATCTAGAATAAGGAAGCCCTCATGAGCTTTTAAAAAAAAGTGTACCAGGAAAACAGTAGTCATAGTTTGATAATCCAAAGAGGTTACAGTGTAGACATTAAATAAGCATGCTATGTAATGCTATTATTTTAAATAGCTGAGAATGAATTAACTATCATCTTTGCCCACTTTTTAAAAATACAGTGCTAGCTAAACACAGAGCCCATGCTACTAAGAGGCTGAAGAGAATTTAGAGATTAATACTGATTTTTACATTTTAACCATATTTTAATAGTCTTAAGTAATGCTGATACTGTTTTGTCTTAAACTTATCAAATAATTGAGCCCAGTTTGAGGAAATCAATCTCTACTAAATAGTTAACCATAAGGTATATTTGTATTCAAAAGCAAAATGCTTTCAAAATGTTCCACTTTTGAAATTGTTTGAGTCTTTTATGTTGACCCAGTAACTTTGTTTGCAGAGGTAAACTGAAGTGGAGTTAAGCAATTGCTTAGCAAATTTGATCACTGTGATGACTATACAGGATGAAGTGAATAAAATGATTTTTAGAAAATGTACTTAATGACAGCAGAATTTTACTCTCGCTAAATCTTGCGAGGACTATTTGTATGTTGCAGGAGTTATTGGAGGTACAGCCCTGCATTCTTCCCTTTCTTTCTCCACCANAGCATCAGGATCTTTTCCAATGAATCAGCTCTTTGCATCAGGTGGCCAAAGTATTGGAGTTCCAGCTTCAACATCAGTCCTTCCAATGAACACCCAGGGCTGATCTCCTTTAGGGTGGACTGGTTGGAAGTCTTTGCAGTCCAAAGATTCCACCAAAATGCTTTTTAAACTAATAAATGAATTCAGTAAAGTTTCATAATGTAAAATCAATATACAAAAATCAGTTTCACTTCTATACACTGGTAACAAACTATCAGAAAGAGAAATTAAGAAAACAATTCCATATACAATGGAATTAAAAGATTAAAATACCTATGATTAAACTTAATGAAGGAGGTGAAAGGCCTGTACTGCTGCTGCTGCTGCTAAGTCGCTTCAGTTGTGTCCGACTCTGTGCGACCCCATAGATGGCAGCCCACCAGGCTCTCCCAGTCCCTTGGATTCTCTAGGCAAGAACACTGGAGTGGGTTGCCACTTCCTTCTCCAATGCATGAAGGTGAAAGGTGAAAGTGAAGTCGCTCAGTCGTGTCTGATATTTCACGACCCCATGGACTGCAGCCCACCAGGCTCCTCTGCCCATGGGATTTTCCAGGCAAGAGTACTAGAGTGGGGTGCCAAAGGCCTGTACACTATACTATAAAACATTGATGAAAGAAATTGAAGAAGACAGAAACGAATGGAAAGATTTTTCATGCTTATGGATAGGAAGAATTAATATGTTAAAATGTCCATATTATTCAAAGCAATCTGCAGGTTCAATGCAATCCCTATGAAAATGCCAACATTTTTCACAGAAACAGAACAAGCTATCCTAAAATCTGTATACAACCATGGAATATCCTGGATAGATAAATCAATTTGAGAAAGAACAACAAAGCTGGAGGCATCACAATTTCTGATTTCAAACTGCAGTACAAAGTTGCAATAATCAGAAGAGTATAGTACTGATATAAAAGCAGATAGACACATAGATGAAGCAAACAGAATAGAGAGCCAGGAGAAAACCCACATATATATGGCCAATTAATTTATGATCAAGGAGCCAATAATGTACAATGGGGGAAGCATAGTATAGTCTCGTCAATAAACGATGTTGGGAAAAGTGGACAGGTACTTGCAAAAGAATAAAACTTGGCCACATTCTTACACTGTACACAAAAACCAGTTCAAAATGGAGTAAAGTCTTGAGTGAAAGACCTGAAACAGTAGAATTCCTAGAAGGAAACATAGAGGTTAATTTCTTTGAGCTGTCTTATTAAAAATAATGATTTGTATGGTCTTCTTGATTACTGAGAATATAAACCTTTTATTGGCTACATGTGTTACAGAAATCTTTTTTTATTTGTTACTTGGTTACTTGCCTGTTCACTTTTCTGGTGGTGTACTTTGGTAAATAGTGTTCTTAATTTTAATGTGGTCAAATTTATTAACTTTTTTTTTTTTTAATGGTTAAAGCCTTTTTGTATCCTGCTTAAGGAATATTTATCTAACCTGAAGCTCATGGTGATAGTCTTTAGTTTTTCCTTCTAGGAAGGAAAGTTTTAATATTTTTCCATTTCACACTTAGATCTGTGAAAAATTTTAAATTCTTTTGTGTGTATGGCATAAAGTGGATTTCACAGGTGGTGCAGTGGTAAAGAATGCAATACCAATGCAGGAGAGGCAAGAAATGAGGGCTTGATCCCTGGGTTTAGAAGATTCCTTGGAGTAGAAAATGGCAACCCTCTCCAGTATTGTTGTCTGGATAATTCTATGGACAGAAGAGCCTGGTGGGCTACAGTCCACGGGGTTGCAAAGAGTTGGACATGACTGAGTGACTGAGCACACACATGGTATAAAGTAGTTTTTTAAAGTGAATATCTAGTTGACTTGGTGTCATTTATTGGCAAGAATATTCTTTCCTACTGAAAGAATATCACAAACTCAAGTATGTGATAGTGACAAACTTGATTGTAAATTAGGTGACCCTGCATGTTTGGTTATGTTTCTGGACTCTTTGGTGTTCCTTAAGTTTGTTTTTCTATTTTTGCACTAAATATCATACTGTCTTAGTGTAGCGTTAAGAGTAAGTCTTGGTATCTGGGAAAGCAGATACTCATACTTTTTCTTATTTTTCTACTCTGTGAGTCTTTGTCCATTGCATTTCCACATAAAAGTTGGAATTCTCTTGTCAACTTCCACAAAATATAATTTTTGGAAAATTGATAGAATTTGCATTAAACCCATATATAAGTTTCAGGAGAATTATTTTCAGTGTTGAGCTTTGTAATTCATTAATGTGGTAAATGGTTTCAGTTTTTAGATTTTCTTTGTTTTTTCTAGGTAATGTTTTATAATTTTCTGTGTAGTAGTTTTGCAGATCTTTTGTTATTCATATTGGTTATATTTTGATGGAATTTTAATTATTATGCCATTTTCAAACTGTGACTAATACATGTAAGTAAAATTGATTTTAAAATATTGAGCTTTATNCTTTTTCTAGGTAATGTTTTATAATTTTCTGTGTAGTAGTTTTGCAGATCTTTTGTTATTCATATTGGTTATATTTTGATGGAATTTTAATTATTATGCCATTTTCAAACTGTGACTAATACATGTAAGTAAAATTGATTTTAAAATATTGAGCTTTATCCAGAAAACCTGGTATAGTCATTAATTAATATACTCAAATGTTCTGTTTTTAAAATAAAATTTCTTCTGTAAAACAATGAGAATTTTATTTTATTTTCCAATCCTGGTATATTTTGTTTCTTTTTCTTACCTTAGACATACTTTCTAGGCTCCAGGTCTATACTGAATAGAAATAATATTAGCGGGTTTCTTGTCAAAGGAAAAATTTTCAACATTTAATATTTATGTATCACGGTTGTTATATTTTCAGTGCAAAGTGTTATAAAATTAAGGAAGAGTTCTATTTCTTGTCTAGGAGGTTTTTAAAAATAATTGTGAATGGGTGTTAAACTTTATCAATTTTTTCCTGCATTTTCAACTAACCTTATGATTTTCTCCCTTATTATGTTTATCTGGTTGATTATATTCAGTGTTTTACGTGTCTCTTGTAAACAGCATATACTTTAAACTAATTTAGCCTGACCACTTTTGTGCTTTAATTGGAAAATTAATCCCTTAATGTATGCTATAATTTCTAATATATCAAATTTAAATCAATAGTTAAAATATTTTTGTCTTTCTGAGTGTCAGACTTTATTTTTTTGGGCTCCAAAATTACTGCAGATGGTGATTGCAGCCATGAAATTAAAAGACGCTTACTCCTTGGAAGGAAAGTTATGGCCAACTTAGATAGTATATTCAAAAGCAGAGACATTACTTTGCCAACTAAGTTCCATCTAGTCAAGGCTACG
>SJYV01011337.1:5388152-5407026 GCA_006410875.1 Neotragus pygmaeus
TTTTTTTTTTTTTTTAATTTTGTCTGGTCTCCTTATGTCTCTCAATGCTTTTTGACTGAGTGTTGGACATTGTTCAGAACAAATATAAAAACAGTTAAGGCCCAGGCTGATACTATCCTCCTTCAGGGAGCATTTGCATTTATTCTTTATAGGAGTTGGGGCACTAGTGATCCTGAATCATTGACACCTATCTTTAAGACTGAGATGACTGGAATTTGGCTCATCAAAGAGCCTGTGTATTTTTGATACATGAGATAATGGGAAGAAGAGAAAATGGGAAAATGATATTCTAAAAAGCTTGAGGCACTTATTTATTTATTGTTTATTTTTATTTAAGAGTTTCATGCACCTTAGCTTTCTATTCTTCACAACATTGCTAATTGTTTATGGCACAGATCATACAGTATATTTGTGTTGTCATATTCTCTTCTCCTTACTGTCTTCCTAGTTCTTTTTCTTGGAGCATTTCCCCAGATTTGGCAGGGGCAAAGAATAGGAGGATTCACAGAAATAGTTGCTAATGTGAAATGTAAAAATTATAGTCCTGGTTAACAACTTTGGCCTCTAGTTTTAGGGTCCCTATGCCCCTATGGCTACAATTTGAGCCTTACGTGACTCCTCTAAAAATCAAACTAAGAAAGAGTCCCCAAAGAGTCAACCAGACTCTTAAGTCGTTAGTAGCTTTAACAAGCTATGACTATTTAAGTATTGGTTTAGAGTTCATCAGATAGTATGGGGCAAGGGAACATTGTGTGAATTACATCTACCATCAGATATTTCCCATCTAAAATCCCAATCCCAACTTTGTTTCTAGTTCATTTACCATCATCTCACTAGCCATGCATTTTACTTAGTTTTTTCTTTGTTTGTTTGCTTATTGTTCATGACCTTGGTGCAGAGATTTTGTCTGCTTTGTGTCTAGACCAGTACTTGACTTAGAAGTCCTCTAATATGTATTAATTTATTGGATAAATGAATGAAAGTAGCCAGGGAGATTTCATGGGACTGTTGGCTTTGACCTTTATAAGAAAGTTTTATTGAAATAAAATTCATGTACCATACAGTTAACACTTGAAGTGTACAATTCACTAGCTTTTAATGTATTTTCAGATCTGCGTATCCATTACCACCGTCACTTTTGGAACATTTTCATTACTTGCCAAAAAAAACTCCATACCCTTTATCTCTTAGTATCCCCCAAGTCCTGTGTTACCCTCAGCCCTAGGAACCCACTAATCTACTTTCTAGATTTGCCTGTTCTAGACAGTTCACACAACGAAATGAAGTGGAATGGAATCATATGATATGTGGTTCTTTGTGACTGGCTTCTTCACTAGCATGTTTTCAAGCTTCTTCTATGTTGTAGCATGTATCAGAACTTCATACTTTCATTGCTGAGTAATATTCCAGAGTGTGGATATGTCACATTTTATATATTCTTTTGTCAGTTGATGGACTGGTCTTGTTTTCTTAACCAATCACTGTCAAGAGAGATGGCTTTGCCATGATTGACTTATAATGACACCTGGCCCAACTTGGTGTCAGTTCCTCCAACTAAAGTACTGACTCACCCCAAGAGAAGGACATAATGGATTCTGGTGGTCAACCACCATCAAATCAATATCATCTCATAGAAAGTTTCTTCTTTCTGTCTTTGAATAGTCATGTTTTCCTCCTT
Organism: Neotragus pygmaeus; assembly: GCA_006410875.1. Lineage (NCBI taxonomy): Eukaryota > Metazoa > Chordata > Mammalia > Artiodactyla > Bovidae > Neotragus > Neotragus pygmaeus. Next base: position 5,389,831 of record SJYV01011337.1, read on the forward strand.
CCCATTCTTTATTATGTTTTTATATTGGAAGATCAATGGCTTGTGGCATTAAAACCATAGTAAGAAAGAAGAAAGGCCAGCAACAGAGCAAATGATATTAGCTCTGTCTTCAGTTTAATTTCCTCATATAAACAATCTCTAATTTTTCAATAGACACTGAGGTGTTACTGTGGAGGACTGAAAAAAAAAAATTGCCATTCACCTAGGATGTAAAATACTTTCCCCAAGGCAGTCTCTCCTTAATTTCCTGTGTTCTGTCTGTTGGAAGGCTCACTGGTGCAAAGCCCATATGAGCTATGCTATATTTCAACCAAATGCCCTTTGTTCTGGAGGACTGTGGTTTTTTTTTTTTTTCTTTTCCAAGTAATTAAGCCAGTCAGGGAAAAATGTCAAATGTCATTTTGCTCATTTTTTCTTTCCTTTTCCCACTCTGATCAAGGTTGGAACATTCTCTTCATTAAGAGTCTTTCCAAAGACAACTCTGTAGTGAGTGAAGACATTGTCCACACTTTTTAATTCAGTGGCAGAGGCTTTGGGAAAGCAGCATGCTACTTGTACTCCAAGCAAAAAGGTGTAAATGGCTTTATTGAAAATCAATATGCTCTTGTGAAGTGCCACTCGTTTCTGTGTTTCTGAGTTCTTTGCCATTTGTCATTTTGCACCGATGAAAGCTGCAAGGAGGTTTACAACTGTGGGTTTCTGTGTTTGAGGTTTTCTTTTTTTCCTGTATTTTCATCCATAAGCATAAGGTTAAAGGATCATTTGGTGTATTGTTTGTTTATTTTTTGGAAGAAGAGATGTGTAGGTTTTTTTTTTCTTTCTTTTTTTGATAACAGAAGTTGAACTGCCACTGAGGAGAATGGCTGTCACCCACATTGTGGTCTCATGCTGCTGCTGCTGCTGGCTGCTAAGTCGCTTCAGTTGTGTCCGACTCTGTGTGAACCCATAGATGGCAGCCCACCAGGCTCCCCCATCTTTGGGATTCTCCAGGCAGGAACACTGGAGTGGGTTGCCATTCGTGGCCTCATAAAGTGAAGTCGCTCAGTCATGTCTGACTCTTTGCGACCCCATGGACTGTAGCCCACCAGGTTCCTCTGTCCATGGGATTTCCCAGGCAAGAATACTGGAGTGGGTTGCCATTTTCTTCTGTAGGGGATTTTCCTGGCCCAGGGATCGAACCCGGGTCTCCAGCATTGCAGGCAGACTTTACCATCTGAGCCACAAGGAATTCCATAAGTGAGGTCAAATTTGAGCAGATTTTGGCAGGGTGTTGGAGACTTTTTAAAAGTTCCCTCAGAATGCTGTAGAGAAAACTCTCACTTAATCCCAGAGAGTGAAAAGTGGAGATGTGGTAGTGTTGAGTTCTGTCAGGGTGGGATGTCAGATGTCTTCCTACTATATACAGAGTGCCCAGACTGCCTCCAGAGTGAGGTCTAGTTCTGACTGTTATTGTAAGAACACAGACTGATTTTCATTGGTTACACTCTTGGTGAAAGATTAGCTGTGAGATTAGATTGATAAAAAATTATGTGCCAGTTACAGCTAATGAGGCAGCATCTGAGGAGGGTCAGGGTCATTTGTGATGGCTTTATTTGATTTGTACAGATTTCAGTGAATTACAACATTTTTCCTGTGCTGAGAAACTAGATATTTTGTCATAAATTTCTATCAACCCTTAAAAAAATGCTTAACCTTCATTTTAAGCCTAGAGATAGCATAAATCTGAACAGTGAGTTATGGGTGATGGTAGCTGTGTCACAGCAAAGTCTTAATGAAACAGGGCCTTGGAGGGGACTGTGGGAGAGATGGGACTGGGATGTGGGCCCTTGGCCAATTTTCGAATGAATCGATGCCCAGAGGTCACTTGCTTACTTGTTTATTTACGGTATTTTTTCAGTGTTTTGCAATTACACGTTATTCAATGCATTTCGTTGACCTGAATTGAATTGGATTCACAGAGAAAATGAGGCATGACCTCAAATTATTTTAACTTCCAATTGTGACTGAATTGTTTTACTTTTCAAGAGTTTTAGGTAAGTATAGAGGTGAGAATAAGACAGGGAGGAATGGACAGTCTTATTTCTTGGCTTCATACTTTTTTCCCTATGAAATTCCTACCTTTTCTTAAGCAAATAATATTCAGCTTTGGCCTCATTTGCCACAAACTTTATCCAGACTGGAGCCTCAGTTTCTTTTCAGTAAGTCCTAAAACCTTTAACACCCTTCCCTGAAGAACTTTAATAATCCCAACAAGGCTTGTTAAATCCTTCAGGAGGGGTTATAAGTACCAAGTGTTACTATTGTTTCATATTGTAATTTCAACATTGCCTATTGTACAATTTTATTACTGGTTAATTAGGATTCTGTTTAATTTGATCATTACCTCTGAAATTAAATCATTTTTTATTAAACAAATTACCGAATTTTATTGGTCCAAAAAAGATTATTAGGGAGCCAATCAGGTGGTTAGAAAAAATTGCCATCACATAATAAGACTAATTTTATAAACTAATTGGAAAACAATCAGAAAATTCAGTCTAAGGTTCCCAGAATGTGCCTTCAGGGAACTGAGAGCGTTAGAACCTTCCTAATGGTCTCTTGGAAGACCATTTCCGAATATTGATAGTGAAAATGATCCAAAATCTTGAAACCAAAATGGAAGCACAGACAAATAGCCTGGGGACAAGGATTGAGAAGATGCAAGAAAGGTTTAACAAAGACCTAGAAGAAATAAAAAAGAGTCAATATACAATGAATAATGCAATAAATGAGATCANGTCAGGAAGATCCCCCGGAGAAGGAAATGGCAACCCACTCCAGTATTCTTGCCTGGGAAATCCCATGGATGGGGGCGCCTGGTGGGCTATGGTCCATGGGGTTGCAAAGAATTGAACCCGATCTAGTGACTAAACAGCAGCAGACTTCAAACAGGGCTCATATTTAGTTGACAGTATGTTGAGAGAACCTGATTTGCTTGGGACTCCTTATAGCCTGGGTCAGTAGTGGGTGCGGGGAGGTTAAGTAGATTCTAAAGGAAAGTACATAGACCAGGCTCTCAGAAACTCAAGTCTATTTGGGAAATCAGACTACAGACATCACTGACTGGAGAATTTATTTCCTGAGAAATGATACAGTAATAAATAGAAAGTAATACACAATAAAAGGCATATTTACTACTTTAGCAATACAATTTTGAGATCATGGTGAGCATGGGCTAGTTTGAAACTTACCTTCTTTACTATTAAAACTTTAGATGAAAGGTAGGACATGCATGCTAAGTTGCTTCAGTGGTGTCTGACTCTTTGTGACCTATGGACTGTAGCCCACCAAGCTATGGGGATTCTCCAGGCAAGAACACTGGAGTGGGGTGCCATTAAGGTAGTACTGCTGCCACTGCTGCTAAGTCGCCCCAGTCGTGTCTGACTCTCTGCGACCCCGTGGACGGCAGCCCACCAGGTTCCCCCGTCCCTGGGATTCTCCAGGCAAGAACACTGGAGTGGGTTGCCATTTCCTTCTCCAATACATGAAAGTCAAAAGTCAAACTGAAGTCGCTCAGTCATGTCCAACTCTTAGGGACCCCATGGACTGCAGCCCACCAGGCTCCTCCATCCATGGGATTTTCCAGGCAAGAGTATTGGAGTGGGGTGCCATTAAGGTAGTACAGAAGAGTGTAAATCAGTTTACAGGGGACCATACTTAGTCTATTTAAGGCAGTGGATCGTTTTCTAGTTATTTTCTAAGCCACTTTAGCATCAACCACTTAAAAGGCTACAGTGTGCCAATAACTATTATAAATACTCCCAGTAATTTATGAACACAAGTCCAATGAAGCCTTCCCTGACAATATTTGGCCTTGCTTCAACACTTCTGAGTCACTTCCCCGTGACTGTAGGAGACAGCAGGGTGCCATGAAAGGAGCCTGGGCTTTGGTGACACTGTCTGGCGCTTCCACTGTTCCTTAACTTCACACTAGCCTGTCACCTTGATCACATGAGTTCACCTTTCAAATCCTCAGCACTTTGTAATGTTAATACGGGAATGGCTGAGACAACTCCTATCAAGTGCTGAGCTTCTTGACTGGTATGTGATGGTTTCATCATAAATATAAGAGCACTCTCTACTTGGTACTTTCCTGGTGGTCCAGTGGTGGAGAATCCACCTGCCGATGATGCAGGGGACCTGGGTTTGATCCCTGCTCTGGGAAGATTCCATATGCTGAGGGGCAGCCAATCCTGTGGGCTATAACTACCGAAGCCCACGTGCTCTTGAGTCTGAGTGCTACAACTGCTGAGCCAATGCGCTGCAGCTACCGAGGCCCACACACCCTAGAGTCTGTGCTCCACAACTAGGGATGCCACCACAATGAGAAGCCTGAACACTCCAACCAGAGACTAACCCCAGCTCGCCGCGAGAAAGCCCGTGTGTGGCAATGAAGACCCAGTGCTGCCTGAGTCTTTTACTAAATGAATACATATTAAAAAAATAAATATATGACCCTTTGTTTAAAAGGTTGGAGAAACTAGATTCTGTTTATAGAGCAAGATGACCAAATCTTAACCAATAGGGAATGTAACAAAATTATTTTTAAAATATACATAATAGTTGCAGTTAATTTGCCCATCAGTTCATTTCAGGTCAGTGGCTCAGTCGTGTCCGACTCTTTGCAACCCCATGAATCGCAGCATGCCAGGCCTCCCTGTCCATCACCAACTCTGGGAGTTCACTCAGACTCATGTCCATCAAGTCAGTGATGCCATCCAGCCATCTCATCCTCTGTCGTCCCCTTCTCTTCCTGCCCCCAATCCCTCCCAGCATCAGAGTCTTTTCCAGTGAGTCAACTCTTCGCATGAGGTGGCCAAAGTACTGGAGTTTCAGCTTTAGCATCATTCCTTCCAAAGAAATCCCAGGGCTGATCCTAAGTTGCTCTAAACAAGTGGACATTATTGTGGAGCTAAATTAATGAAACTGACGGAAGAAGAATCAACCAGAGAATTCTGACATATGGAAGCTACTCCGCAGTGTGTGGGGCCACTTAGAAAGACCTGAGGAGTTTAGGCAGGAAGGTCTTAAGTGCCTGCCACATTTTGAAGGCCTCAGAAGACTCCTCAGGTGAGCGTACCCCCCATTTAAACATGCTGAGCTCTCCATCAAGTCTTAGGTAGCATGTAGCAGTCCCAATTGGGAGGCAGTCTCTGAGTCACTTGGATCTTGGAAGATGTGGCTGTCTTCCCGCAGATAGGCAGTGGGCTCAGTTTTTTGATTGGTACCTCCAATGAAGGACACTTGTCCAGGAGACAGCTGCCAAATTGCTTGCCAAGCTTATCTATCCTCAGGAACATTTTATTCACATGCTGCCTCCAATGTAACCCGTCTTCTAAAGAGGTTTCTGCCATTAGTTTTGGAGACAGGATTTCATGCTACCCTGCAGTCTCATTTTTTNTGGAGTGGGGTGCCATTAAGGTAGTACAGAAGAGTGTAAATCAGTTTACAGGGGACCATACTTAGTCTATTTAAGGCAGTGGATCGTTTTCTAGTTATTTTCTAAGCCACTTTAGCATCAACCACTTAAAAGGCTACAGTGTGCCAATAACTATTATAAATACTCCCAGTAATTTATGAACACAAGTCCAATGAAGCCTTCCCTGACAATATTTGGCCTTGCTTCAACACTTCTGAGTCACTTCCCCGTGACTGTAGGAGACAGCAGGGTGCCATGAAAGGAGCCTGGGCTTTGGTGACACTGTCTGGCGCTTCCACTGTTCCTTAACTTCACACTAGCCTGTCACCTTGATCACATGAGTTCACCTTTCAAATCCTCAGCACTTTGTAATGTTAATACGGGAATGGCTGAGACAACTCCTATCAAGTGCTGAGCTTCTTGACTGGTATGTGATGGTTTCATCATAAATATAAGAGCACTCTCTACTTGGTACTTTCCTGGTGGTCCAGTGGTGGAGAATCCACCTGCCGATGATGCAGGGGACCTGGGTTTGATCCCTGCTCTGGGAAGATTCCATATGCTGAGGGGCAGCCAATCCTGTGGGCTATAACTACCGAAGCCCACGTGCTCTTGAGTCTGAGTGCTACAACTGCTGAGCCAATGCGCTGCAGCTACCGAGGCCCACACACCCTAGAGTCTGTGCTCCACAACTAGGGATGCCACCACAGTGAGAAGCCTGAACACTCCAACCAGAGACTAACCCCAGCTCGCCGCGAGAAAGCCCGTGTGTGGCAATGAAGACCCAGTGCTGCCTGAGTCTTTTACTAAATGAATACATATTAAAAAAATAAATATATGACCCTTTGTTTAAAAGGTTGGAGAAACTAGATTCTGTTTATAGAGCAAGATGACCAAATCTTAACCAATAGGGAATGTAACAAAATTATTTTTAAAATATACATAATAGTTGCAGTTAATTTGCCCATCAGTTCATTTCAGGTCAGTGGCTCAGTCGTGTCCGACTCTTTGCAACCCCATGAATCGCAGCATGCCAGGCCTCCCTGTCCATCACCAACTCTGGGAGTTCACTCAGACTCATGTCCATCAAGTCAGTGATGCCATCCAGCCATCTCATCCTCTGTCGTCCCCTTCTCTTCCTGCCCCCAATCCCTCCCAGCATCAGAGTCTTTTCCAGTGAGTCAACTCTTCGCATGAGGTGGCCAAAGTACTGGAGTTTCAGCTTTAGCATCATTCCTTCCAAAGAAATCCCAGGGCTGATCCTAAGTTGCTCTAAACAAGTGGACATTATTGTGGAGCTAAATTAATGAAACTGACGGAAGAAGAATCAACCAGAGAATTCTGACATATGGAAGCTACTCCGCAGTGTGTGGGGCCACTTAGAAAGACCTGAGGAGTTTAGGCAGGAAGGTCTTAAGTGCCTGCCACATTTTGAAGGCCTCAGAAGACTCCTCAGGTGAGCGTACCCCCCATTTAAACATGCTGAGCTCTCCATCAAGTCTTAGGTAGCATGTAGCAGTCCCAATTGGGAGGCAGTCTCTGAGTCACTTGGATCTTGGAAGATGTGGCTGTCTTCCCGCAGATAGGCAGTGGGCTCAGTTTTTTGATTGGTACCTCCAATGAAGGACACTTGTCCAGGAGACAGCTGCCAAATTGCTTGCCAAGCTTATCTATCCTCAGGAACATTTTATTCACATGCTGCCTCCAATGTAACCCGTCTTCTAAAGAGGTTTCTGCCATTAGTTTTGGAGACAGGATTTCATGCTACCCTGCAGTCTCATTTTTTGACTGGTGGCCTTAAGAGGGTTATTATGTTGTTGGCGATAGAGTACTGAAATTTTATGACATGCCATATGGAACTAAAGAAATAAGGACATGACCTCCTTCGTATGGTATCATTAGTTCTGAATATCACCCATTTCCTGCCTTCAGCCATTTTTCTGGCCCCTAGATGAGGTCTGTACCAGTGGTCAGAATTAATGTTGTTTTGGCTCCTAAAAGCTGCAATTTTCCTGAGGTGGCAGTTGTGGTAGAGCACTTTTTCCCTGTCTCCAATTTCCTAGATACATGCACATGTGGAACTGAAATGGCCTCTCTCTGCTTGCTGTGCGCATGGGACCTCTACACCTGTTCAGTCGTGAAACCGCTAATGAGGCCTCTCCTGTCCTATTCAGGATTTCGACGGAATATGAAATCTCATTACCCAGAGTCAATGAATGACATCTGTTCCCCATCCCCCTCCTGGAGCCGGCATCCCAGCCGCTCGGTGCTGTGACAAAGATGTGCCGCTCAGAGTGAGAATTAGAGCCCAGAAAAGAAGGTGGCCCTTCCTGGCCCAGGCAGAGGGCAGATGGAGCTTTCCAGTGTTCTGGCCCCCTTTTATACCTTTGTCCTAAAATAATTAGCAAAAAGGAAACTTCATTATTTCAGACTATGAAAAAGTTCTATTTCTTTCTGAAACAAGTCAAAACCTGAAAGTGAGCAGTTTTCTTGATAAGGAAGAATGTTTTCAGGTTAATTGGAAAACATCCAGATAAATGGATAAATGCTTAAATTGATTAAATGTTAAAATGACTTAAGATGTGTATGATGTAAAGGTTATTTTTATAGTTTGACTTTTTACAAATCCTTTTGTAAAGAGGAGAGCTTTAAATAAATAAACATGGATATACTAAATAAATATATATCAACATTTTAGTTTAGGGAGTTTTCATGGGTAGTAATATAATGTAAGTATTATCATAGAGCTACTTTATCTAAAATATTTCATTGTTCATTTATTCATTTATGGAAGGGTCACTGAACAACCATTTATTGAGCATCTTTTATGTGTCAAGCACTGTAATTGCTGCTAGGCTGCAAAGATGGATAAAAGCTCAATGTTAGAAAAGGCTAAAGTAAGTCATTGTAGGCTGTGTGATAACTCTTACAGCAGGTGGTTCAGAGGAGCAGGGTCATCCTATCCGGAGGTGTGAAGGCTTCAGAAGGGAGGAAGCACTATCTGGGATCTTAGGATGGTCAAAAAGACATAGGCAGGATGCCATTTAAAGCAGGGGTTGGGGGCACTGTGGGCAAAGTCAAGCAGAAAGGAAACTTGCAAGTGTCTACCTTTGCTTTGGAGACTTGCAAGTTCTTTGACAAACTGCAGAAGGAGGCTCTGAGAAAAGAGGGCATGTGGGATAGGTTTTTCCCTGTCAGATAACTCAGAGCCTTTTATAGCAAGATAGTTTGGGCTTTTTACTGCAATAGGAAACTTATTCTTCATTGTCAGTAGACTCTCAATAAAAGTTTCTTGAGCAAAGCTGAGTTGCACTGATTATTTTAAAAATTCTTATTTGTTTTGTGAAACTGTGTTAAGTGCACATGGTGACAAGTGAGTTATAACTGATTATTTTCTCACAGAAACAAGTCTGCAGTTCTGCTCCTCCCCACCCACATGAGGTCTCACTCTCCACAGGCAAGCTCTTCCTCCTCTTTCTCCTGTCTTCATTCTCTTTCCTGTGGTTTTCTACATATTCCAGATAAGATGTTCAGCTTTTCTTTTTTGTTTGACCACTCTTATGTAATACATAGAGGTAACAGATAATTGTTTAATTTGCTTTTTGTTTGTCATTCCTCTTCTCTCAGTGTTTGCTTATTCTCAGTGCTGTAATTATTTTGTTTCTTCTTGCTTCATTAATTGCTGTCATAACTTTTAATAGCACACTTACACCTCTAGCTCTTGTTCAGTCAGATTTGATAGTATCTCTTCTCTTACCAGAGTTTCCCTGGTGGCTCAGATGGTGAAGAGTCTGTCTGCAACCTGGGAGACCCGGGTTTGATCCCTAGGTTGGGAAGACCCCCTGGAGAAAGGAATGGCTACCCACTCTCGCATTCTGGCCTGGTGGGCTGCAGTTCATGAGATCGCAAAGAGCCAGACACGACTGAGTGACTAAAGCTTTTACTTTTTTCACTTATCTTACCATTTGAAAATGGTTACCTTTTCCTTATACTTTCTTCCAGTGTTCCTCCCAGCTTTCCCCGTCTGGTTTTGTTGGGTACTGCCCTTTTATGTTAACTTGTCAGGGTGTGTAATACATCTTGTGTAGTGGTACAAGTCAGCAATAGCCAGTACTGGTCAACGTGAGGTCTCAGAGTACTAGATCACACGTGGATCTCTGAGCCGCTCAGTACAGACTCTTCCTAGCACTATGCATTCCCCTTTCTTTCATTCCGTGAATTGCTTGAAATGATGCATTTTACTTTATATTTGGAGCTTCACTTCCATGTGTACTTTTTTTGTTTTCTTAGATTTCTATTGGCTTTCTATTGTTCTTGTATTATTTTCCTTTACGATAACTTCAGTTGCTTTTTAAAATCCTTAATGTTGCCTTCAATACAATTGAGGGCTCATCTTAATTTTTCTGATCTCCTTCCTTCTATAACCTTCTGTTCACCTATTTTAATCTGGACTCACCCTTTCCTAGGTTTGTTGCATAGCTGTCATCCTGAAATCCTTCATTATTGTTCTCCCAGGTTGTACCACTATTTTCTGTTTCCTATACAACCTTCTTCTTTTTGTTTTTTATTTATATCATTGCTTTTCTGGAATATTTCCTTAAGAAAAATTACCCAAAAGGTAACCTTTACTTCTTTTTCAAATCCCTTTAGTCTTTATTCCCTTCTCCTATTCTGTTCCCTTTTCTTACTCGGGCCGTCATTTTAATGTGCTTAAAGTGCATGCTTTTGCATGTATATGTTCTTGCAATATGTGTATTCTTTTGTTTGCATACATTTTTTTATCTTCATTTAAGTGAATAGCATTGTATTACTGTGTTGGTCATTTGCCTGTTTCCTCTCAGATGAATTCCTTGAATTTTTCTTGTTCTTTTTTCATCTTAACACTATACACTGCATTTCCCAGACTTGCCTGGCTTTTGGTTAGGTTTGGCCAATGGGAGGCATTGGTATGAAAATAGAGGAAAGAAAGAAGGGAAGAGTCAGGGTTTTCTGTCCTTTGTGGTGATGAAGAGTCAGTGTTTTCTAACCTTTGCCTGTGGTGATGACTTTGACAGTGGCTACCACTGTGCTTCTAGCACCAGCCAGGTGGCCCTGGTGTCAAGGCTCCAGTGATATTTCCTTAACACCTTTCCTCTTTATCGCTCTAGCACAGGGACTTGCATGCTGGAGGGTATGGGAACCAAATGATGTGGTGAACATAGCTCAGCTCTCAGGACAGAGAGATTAGGGTAAAGACCAGGGGCAACATGGTAGGGCAAATGGGAAGTATTCAGCACAACAGGTCTGCCTTATTTGAAGCCGACCTGTAGCTTCCAGATATTTGGAGAAGACTTGACACTGAAGCTACTTGTGCTTCTGAACTGGAGATAGACATGAATCAAGGGGTCTTCTAGTGTGGGTGAATCCAAACCGCACTTCATCATTATGCCACAAAGATCACCTGTAGTGTGAGTATAGCAGGTGAAACTAGTTGGATTTTAGGGCCCAAGTCCTTAAGTAAAACAAAGTTAATCTGGTGAAACACGTGACAAAGAGTGACATCTTTCTCAGTTCAGTTCAGTTCAGTCACTCAGTCATGTCTGACTCTTTGCAACCCCATGGATAGCAGCAAGCCAGGCTTCCCTTTCCATTACCAACTCCTAGAGTTTACCCAAACTCATGTCCATTGAGTCCGTGATGCCATCCAACCATCCCATACTCTGTCATCTCCTTCTCCTCCCACCTTCAATCTTTCCAAGCATCTGGGTCTTTTCAAATGAGTCAGTTCTTTGCATCAGGTAGCCAAAGTTTCAGGTTCAGCATCAGCCCTTCCAATGAGTATTCAGGATCGATTTCCTTTAAGATGGACTGGTTGGATCTCCTTGCTGTCCAGGGGACTCTCAAGAGTCTTCTCCAACATCATGGTTCAAAAGCATCAATTCTTTGGTGCTCAGCTTTCTTTAAAGTCCAACTCTCACATCCATACATGACTCCTGGAAAAGCCATAGCTTTGACAAGATGGACATTTGTTGGCAAAGTAATGNTGAAACACTTTACTCAACCCTCAAAGCCCTAATTATTACTCTGTATTATGAGACAGTACTTTCTACACAGAATTAAACTATTTAATTATATTCCATATATCAGTCTATACATTTTTGAAGGTGGAATCAGTGTGGAGCTTGTCTGTATTCCCAACAGTCCCACAGTATACACTCACATGCTATGTATTATGCTAAAGAATTATCCAATGGATCAGTAAAACTCAACAGATAAATTATTCTAATCCTATTAAATTTCAATCTTACCTAATAGTTTTACAATTTTAAATGTTAACTATAAGAATATATATCTATTTTATCTCTTTTAATTTCAAAGAATCAACACATTCTTATTTTTTGAAAATATGTAGTTTTCCTCATAGATTTGTAAGCAATTATTTAACTGCTGACCTAGACCCAGACAACTACATAAAGAAAGTAAAGCACTCAAATTGCTTAGAGTTTCCATAAAGCGTTCTTTAGTTATTACCCTCCCTTAGGAATCTAACCTGTTTCTGTTTCCAACTGGCTTTATTAAAAGAAAGACCAGAAACACAATAAAAAATAAACCTCTATTTCATACAAAATAAAATATTTATGACTAAATAAATACCATAAGCTTTCCAGTAAGTTTATTGAATAATTAACTGCTACTTATGGAAGTTCAGGAAACAGAAAATAATAATAGCATCACTTTACTATTATTACTAATAATACAACTAGTAAGAGTTTACTGTTTATAACATACTAAATGTTTTGCATAAATTCTCTTAGTTAATACTCACAGCAATCCCAAGTACTATTACCATCTCCATTTTCCGTAGAAAGAAACAGGTCCACAATGCCACAACTTTCTTTCCTTTNTATTACTAATAATACAACTAGTAAGAGTTTACTGTTTATAACATACTAAATGTTTTGCATAAATTCTCTTAGTTAATACTCACAGCAATCCCAAGTACTATTACCATCTCCATTTTCCGTAGAAAGAAACAGGTCCACAATGCCACAACTTTCTTTCCTTTACCTCTTGATTTTTTTTTTTAGGATAATTTTTCTCTAATTATCCTCTGTTCTTTTGCTCTACTTGTTGTTGTTATTGTTGTTGTTGTTGTTTTGCCTCTCTACAATGGGGGAATGAGTTACCAGGTTGGGAAAGACAGATCTTAGTTTGAATTTCTGAACCGGGCAAAGAAAATCTATCATCCCTAAAGTTTGGGAATTTACACTCTTTCTGCCCTCTTTCTCAGCTTCCTCCCTCAGTGAGAGGAAATAATCCTAAATAACTCCTCTCAGAAGACTCAAACTTTCCCTTGAGTGGGCTGTGACAGAATCTAAACTGGTATATTCAAGAGTGTCATGAAGCTCATTATTGCCACACATTTAATCCATATTCTCCAGGCCAGCTTTTAGCAGTAAGCTAGTGGAGGTGATGGAATTCCAGTTGAGCAATTTCAAATCCTGAAAGATGATGCTGTGCAAGTGCTGCACTCAATGTGCCAGCAAATTTGGAAAACTCAGCAGTGGCCACAGGACTGGAAAAGGTCAGTTTTCATTCCAGTCCCAAAGAAAGGCAATGCCAAAGAATGCTCAAACTACCGCACAATTGCACTCATCTCACATGCTAGGAAAGTAATGCTCANACTGAGGAAGGCTTTCTTATCTCTCCTTGCTATTCTTTGGAACTCTGCATTCAAATGGGTATATCTTTCCTTTTCTCTTTCTTCAGGTGCTCTATCAGATCTTATCCCTTGAATCTGTTTGTCACTTCCACTGTAAAATTGTAAGGGATTTGATTGAGGTCATACCTGAATGGTCTGGTGGTTTTCCCTACTTTCTTCAGTTTAAGTCTGAATTTGGCAATAAGGGGTTCATGATCTGAGCCACAGTCAGCTCCCAGACTTGTTTTTGGTCACTGTATAGAGCTTCTCAATCTTTGGCTGCAAAGAATATAACCAATCTGATTTCAGTATTGACCATCTGGTGATGTCCATGTGTAGAGCCTTCTCTTGTGTTGTTGGAGGATGGTATTTTCTATGACCAGTGCATTCTCTTGGCCAAACTCTGTTAGCCTTTGCCCTGTTTCATTCTGTACTCCAAGGCCAAACTTGCCTGTTACTCCAGGTGTTTCTTGACTTCCTACTTTTACATTTCAGTCCCCTATAATGAAAAAGACATATTTTGGGGGTATTAGTTCTAAAAGGTTTTGTAGTTCTTCATAGAACCGTTTAACTTCACTTTTTCACACTACTGGTCGGGGCATAGACTTGGATTACTGTGATATTGAATGGTATGCCTTGGAAATGAACAGAGATCATTCTGTCATTTTTGAGATTGCATCCGAGTACTGCATTTTGGACTCTTTCATTGATTATGATGGTTACTCCATTTCTTCTAAGGGATTCTTGCCCAGTAGTAGATATAATGGTTATCTGAGTAAAATTCACCCATTCCAGTCCATCTTAGTTTGCCGATTCCTAAAATGTTGATGTTCACTCTGCCATCTCCTGTTTGACCACTTCCAATTTGCCTTGTTTCATGTTCCTAACATTTCAGGTTCCTATGCAATTTAATTCCATCACCAGTCACATCCAAACCTGAGTGTTGTTTTTGCTTTGGCTCTGTCTCTTCATTCTTTCTGGAGTTATTTATCCACTGATCTCTAGTAGCATATTTGACACCTACCAACCTGGGGAGTTCATCTTCCAGTGTCTTGTCTTTTTGCCTTTTCATACTGTTCATGGGGTTCTCAAGGCAAGAATACTGAAGAGGTTTGCCATTCCCTTCTCCAGTGGACCAAGTTTTGTCAGAAATCTCCATAATGACCCATCCATCTTGGGTGGCCCTACACATCATGGCTCATAGTTTCATTGAGTTAGAGAAGGCTGTGGTCCAAATGGTCAGATTGGTTAGTTTTCTGTGATTGTAGTTTTCAGTCTGTCTGCCACCTGATGGAGAAGTATAAGAGGCTTATGAATGCTTCCTGATGTGAAAGACTCACTGAGGGGGAAGCTGGGTCTTGTTTTGGTGGGCAAGACAGCAGGCACTGCAGAAGCAGCTGCATGGTGCTGGAGTGACTTTGAGGAGATGCCCCACATCCAAGGGCAAAGGAGAGGCTGCAGCAAGATGGGAGGAGGGACGAAATTGTGTTTAGAATCAAACCCCATACCTGCCAGAGATGCTCAGAGCATTCAAACATACCTATGGAGCACAAGGACCCAGAGACCCCACAGTGACTGAGACAGAACTGTGAATGTCTCCTGTGGAGATACAGGTCAGCAGTGGATTGCTGCAGGTGCAGGGGCTCTGGATGCAGTAGACCTGGGTATGGCATAAGCTCTTTTGTAGGAGGTCACCACAGAGAAGGCAATGGCAACCCACTCCTGTACTCTTGCCAGGAAAATCCCATGGAGGAGCCTGGTAGGCTGCAGTCCATGGGGTCGCTGAGTCAGATATGACTGAACGACTTCACTTTCACTTTTCACTTTCATGCATTGGAGAAGGAAATGGCAACCCACTCCAGTGTTCTTGCCTGGAGAATCCCAGGGACAAAGCCTGGTAGGCTGCCGTCTCGGGTCGCACAGAGTCGGACACAAATGAAGCGACTTAGCAGCAGCAGCAGGAGGTCACTATTAATCCCACCATAGATCGGCCAGAACTTACATAGGACCAGGGAAACAGACTCTTGGAGGGCACAAATAGAACCTTCTATGCAGGAGGATCCAGGAGAAAGGAGCAGTGGTTCCACAAGAGACTAACCCAGACTTGCCCATGAGTGTCCAGGAGTCTCTGGTGGAGGTGTGGGTCAGCGGCAGCCTGCTGCATTGTTGGGTGTGGCACTGAGTGTAGCAGTGCATTCATGAGACCCTTTGAAGGAGGTCATCATTATCTTCAATTTGAGTCTGAATTTGGCAATAAGGAGTTCATGATCTGAGCCACAGTCAGCTCCCGGTCTTGTTTTTGCTGACTGTATAGAGCTTCTCCATCTTTGGCTGCAAAGAACATAATCTGATTCGGTGTTGACCATCTGATGATGTCCATGTGTAGAGTCTTCTGTTCTGTTGTTGGAAGAGGGTGTTTGTTATGACCAGTGTGTTCTCTTGGCAAAACTCTATTAGTCTTTGTCCTGTTTCATTCTGTACTCCAAGGCCAAATTTGCCTGTTACTCCAGGTGTTTCTTGACTTCATACTTTTGCATTCCAGTCCCCTATAATGAAAAGGACATCTTTTTTGGGTGTTAGTTCTAAAAGGTTTTGTAGGTCTTCATATAACCATTCAACTTCAGCTTCTTCAGCATCACTGGTCAGGGCATAGACTTGGATCACCATGATATTGAATGGTTTGCCTTGGAAATGAACAGAGATCATTCTGTCATTTTTGAGATTGCATCCAAGTACTGCATTTCGGACTCTTTTGTTGACCATCATGGCTACTCTATTTCTTCTAAGGGATTCCTGCCCACAGTAGTAGATCTAATGGTCATCTGAGTTAAATTCAACCATTCCAGTCCATTTTAGTTCACTGATTCCTAGAATGTCGACGTTCACCCTTGCCATCTCTTGTTTGACCACTTCCAATTTGCCTTGATTCATGGACCTGACATTCCAGGTTCCTATGCAATATTGCTTTTTACAGCATCGGACCTTGCTTCTATCACCAGTCACATCCACAGCTGGGTATTGTTTTTGCTTTGGCTCCATCCCTTCATATTTTTTGGGGTTATTTCTCCACTGATCTCCAGTAGCATATTGGGCACCTAATNGCCTGGCGTGCTGCGATTCATGGGATCACAAAGAGTTGGACACGACTGAGCGACTGAACTGAACTGATGCAATATTGCTCTTTACAGCATCAGATCTTGCTTCTATCACCAGTCACACCCACAACTGGGTATCGTTTTTGCTTTGGCTCCATCCCTTCATTCTGTCTGGAGTTATTGCTCCACCGATCTCCAGTAGCGTGTTGGGCACTTACCGACCCAGGGAGTTCCTCTTTCAGTATCCTATCATTTTGCCTTTTCATAACGTTCATGGGGTTCTCAGTGCAAGAACCACTGAAGTGGTTTGCCATTCCCTTCTCCAGTGGACCACATTCTATCAGACTTCTCCACCATGACCTGTTCGTCTTGGGTGGCCTCACATGGCATGGCTTAGTTTCATTGAATTAGACAAGGCTGTGGTCCGTGTGATCAGATTGGTTAGTTTTCTGTGATTATGGTTTCAGTCTACCTGCCCTCTGATGCCCTCTTACAACACCTACTCTCTTACTTGGCTTTCTCTTACCTTGGAAAAGGGATATCTCCTCAGGGCTGCCCCTCCTGACCTAGGGTGTGTGGTAGCTCCTTTTGGTCACCGCCAGAGAAGATTATACAATGGAGGTGAAAAATAGATTTAAGGGCCTAGATCTGATAGACAGAGTGCCTGATGAACTATGGGTGGAGGTTTGTGCATTGTACAGGAGACAGGGATCAAGACCATCCCCCCAAAAAAGAAATGCAAAAAAGCAACATGGCTGTCTGAGGAGGCCTTACAAATAGCTGTGAAAAGAAGAGAAGTGAAAAGCAAAGGAGAAAAGGAAAGATATAAGCATCTGAATGCAGAGTTCCAAAGAATAGCAAGGAGAGATAAGAAAGCCTTCCTCAACGATCCATGCAAAGAAATAGAGGAAAACAACAGAATGGGAAAGACTAGAGATCTCTTCAAGAAAATTAGAGATACC